>CAUYON010078779.1:0-22581 GCA_963573935.1 Arctocebus calabarensis
AGGCGCCAGCCACGTACACCTGAGCTGGCGGGTTCGAATCCAGCCCCAGGACCCGCCAAACAACAATGACGGCTGCAACCTAATAAAGGCCGGGCGTTGTGGCGGGCGCCTGTAGTCCCAGCTACTTGGGAGGCGGAGGCAAGAGAGACTCGCTTGAGCCCAGGAATTGGAGGTTGCTATGAGCTGTGATGCCATGGCACTCTATCCAGGGTGACAGCTTGAGGCTCTGTCTCAAAAAAAACCCAAAACAAACAAACAAACAAACAAAAAAAAAAAGATAAACCTGCCTAACCCCACTCTCTAAGGGCTAGGAAGGGGATAATGTATGCCAAAGCCTCAGCCCCTTACTGCACTCACCAAGATCAGAATAGCTTCTCTTGCAGAACTGCCTGCGGCCACCAAAGCAAAGATCAAAGGGCTGCTCATCTGCTTGCCGCAGCTTGTGGCCACTCTCAATGGCTGCAAATGCCTCTTCAGCATATCGGTAAGTGACGAAGCCGTAGTTGTCACTGGTGGGAAGGATGGGAGAAAATGAAGCAGGGGCTAGGTTGGCCATCTGGGGACATGCCATGGAGAAGGCACAGCACTCTAGGTATGGAGGTGTTTCTTCTCATTCCCAAATAGCCAACCCTCTGAAGAAATGAAGGTGCCCCATATTGGCCAGCATACCAGAGCAAAAAGGAAAACATCAAGGTAGATGAGTGGAAACAAGACATCCTGCCCTTGGAGCCCAAACTTACCCCTGGACACGGAAGTGGATGGTGCATTCCTCAATTTCTCCAAAAACCGAGAACCTCTGTTTCAGCTCTGAACGAGTCATGCGCCCAGGTATCTTCCCAATGAAGACTACCCTTCTCTCTTCCTATATTAGAAATGAAAGAAAATTGACATATAGTATCTGCAGCTATAGACAGCTCTCTGGGCCCATTGCTCAGGGGTAAGGCCCCTCCTCCCATGACCTGTCCCTTCACTCACTATTGCACGCTCCTTCTGTAGTACTCTCTGCCTTTGGTAATGGTCATGTGAACGGTAAGAACTGTACCTGACAAGAGAAGTGTCATCAGCCCCTAATGAAAGGCAATGCATGCCTCAGAACTCTCAGGCATTGTTTCCCTGAACATGTGCTCACCTCCGCCTCCTGTCACTTCTCCTGCGGGGGGATGGGGAGCGAGAACGACTTCGGGAACTGGATGGTGAGGATGAGGAAGATGAAGAAGAGGATGAAGAAGAGGAAGAGCATCTTCGAGAACGTCCAGAGGAACTGCAGCTGGACCTGGTGAATAAAAGCGCATGCAGGAATGCTGGGAGTAGTGGAGGTATATCCCGTTTAACTCACCCAGGCCCCAGCCCTACCTCTCTGTTAGGAAGCTGAGGGCCAAAGATGAAGCAAAGCATAGATGCTCTATAAGAACAATTTTTCTTCACAGATGAACTGAGGCCCTTTGTGGAACTTTTTTTTTTTTTGTCGTTTTTGGCTGGGGCTGGGTTTGAACTCACCACCTCTGGCATATGGGGCCAGCCCCCTACTCTTTTGAGCCACAGGCACCGCCCTCCTTTGTGGAACTTTTAAGATGTACCTGGATTGTTTTAGACTATTTTGGTAAATACCATATTTATTTTCAATTGTGCAATTAAAAATTGAAAAATATATTTCTGGAGAGGGGAGAGGTTGGAGGGAGAGTAATTGGTGGGGCCACACCTACGGTGTATCTGAGAAGGGTACAGGCGAAACTTACTAAATGCAGAATACAAATGTCTTCATACAATAACTAAGAAAATGCCATGAAGGCTATGTTAAACAGTTTGATGAGAATATTTCAGATTGTTTATGAAACCAGCACATTGTACCCCTTGATTGCACTAATGTACACAGCTATGATTTAATAATAAAAAAAGAAAAATATCTTTCTTTTTTGTTTTTTGTAGAGACAGAGTCTCACTTTATCACCCTCAGTATGAGTGCCATGGCATCACACAGCTCACAGCAACCGCCAACTCCTGGGCTTAGGCGATTCTCTTGCCTCAGCCTCTTGAGTAGCTGGGACTACAGGCGCCCGCCACAATGTCCAGCTATGTTTTTTTTTTCTTTTTTGAGACAGAGCCCCCGCTGTCACCCTGGATAGAGTGCTGTAGCATCACAGCTCACAGCAACCTCCAATTCCTGGGCTCAAGAGAGTCTCTTGGCTCGGTGCCTGTGGCTCAACGGGCTAAGGCGCCAGCCATGTACACCTGAGCTGGTGGGTTCAAATCCAGCCTGGGCCCGCCAAACAACAATGACGGCTGCAACCAAAAAATGGCCAGGCGTTGTGGCGGGCGCCTGTAGTCCCAGCTACTTGGGTGGCAGAGGCAAGAGACTCGCTTGAGCCCAGGAATTGGAGGTTGCTGTGAGCTGTGATGCCATGGCATTCTATCCAGGGTGACAGCTTGAGGCTCTGTCTCAAAAAAAAAAAAAAAGTCTCTTGCCTCCGCCTCCCAAGTAGCTGGGACTACAGGAGCCCACCACAACGCCTGGCCATTTTTTGGTTGCAGCCGTCATTGTTGTTTGGCAGGCCCAGGCTGCATTCGAACCCACCACGTCAGGTGTACGTGGCTGGCACCTTTGCCCATTGAGCCACAGGCGCCGAGCCTATGTTTTTGTTTTTGAGACAGAGTCTCACTTTGTCACACCTATGTATAGAGTGAAGTAGTGTCATAGCTCATAGCAACCTCAAACTCCTGGGCTCAAGTGATTCTCTTGCCTCAGCCTCCAAAGTAGCTGGAACAATAGGCGCCTGCCACAAAGGCCAACTTTTTTTTTTTTTTTTTTTTTTGGAAACACCATCTCACTTGATCACCCGCGGTAGAGTGATCACAGCTCATGGCATCACAGCTCATAGCAACCTCCAACTCCTGGGCTTAGGTGATTCTCTTGCCTCAGCCTCCTCAGCAGCTGGGACTACAGGTGCCCGCCACAACACCCGGCTATTTTTCTTATTGTTGCAGTTTGGCAGGGGCCAGGTTTGAACCTGCCACCTTCTTATATGGGGCCGGTGCCCTACCCACTGAGCCACAGGGACCGCCCAATGCCCAACTATTTTTTAGAGAACAGATCTCTGGCTCAGACTGGTTGGTCTCTGAAGTGAACTCAGGCAATCCACCCACCTCAGCCTCCCCAAGTGCTGGGATTACAGGCACGAGCCACGACTCCTGGCTGAAAAATATTATTATTTTTTTTTTTTTTGAGACAGAGCCTCAAGCTGTCACGCTGGATAGGGTGCTGTGGCATCACAGCTCACACCAACCTCCAATTCCTGGGCTCAAGCGAGTCTCTTGCCTCTGCCTCCCAAGTAGCTGGGACTACAGGCGCCTGCCACAACCCCCGGCCATTTTTTGGTTGCAGCCATCATTGTTTGGCGGGCCCGGGTTGGACTCGAACCCGCCAGCTCAGATGTACGTGGATGGCGCCTTAGCCAGTTGAGCCACAGGCGCTGAGCCTGAAAAATATTATTTTTATCCATTAAAAAATTAAAAAACACTTAACAGGGCAGCACCTGTGGCTCAGTGGGTAGGTTGCCAGCCCCATATACTGAGGGTGGCCAGTTCAAACCCAGCCCCGGCCAAACTGCAACCAAAAAATAGCCAGGCATTGTGGTGGGCACCTGTAGTCCCAGCTACTTGGGAGGCTGAGGCAAGAGAATCACCTAAGCCCAGGAGTTGGAGGTTGCTATGAGCTGTGATGCCACCGCACTCTATTGAGGGCAATAAAGTGAAACTGTCTCTTTAAAAAAAAAGGGGGGGAGCAACTCCTGTGGCTCAAAGGAGTATGGCTCCACCCCATATGCCGGAGGTGGTGGGTTCAAACCCAGCCCCAGCCAAAAAAAAAAAAAAAAAAAAAAAGAAAGAAAGAAAAGAAAAAGAAGAACACTTAACAGATAAGAAAGAAGAAAGAGATACTCAGGGAGATAAAGGCCTGGGCCCTATGTCTCTCAACCAGTTATCTGTAGTGTGGGTCCAGGCCTAGATCTCTAGGTTATTATTGCACCCCTACCATGTCTGATAGAATACTGTGACCATGGCATAACAGAAGGTGACTGTGCTAGATCAAAAGTAGGAGGCATTTCTATAATTTATTATTTTATTTTTTTGAGAGAGAATCTCATTTTCTCACCCTCAGTGGAGTACCGTGGCATCATAGCTCATGGCAACCTCAAACTCTTGGGCTCAAGCAATTCTCTTGCCTCAACCTCACAAGTTGCTGGGAATACAGGCGCCTGCCACAATGCCCAGCTATTTTTAGAGGCAGGGTCTCACCCTGGCTCACTTGAAACTGTGAGCTCAGGCAATCTATCCGCCTTGGCCTCCCAGAGTGCTAGGATTACAGCCGTGAGCCACTGCACTGGGCCCTTCAGAAGCCATTTTTAGAGATTTGTACCACTGCCAACACCGAATAATTCTTCATTAAGTGGGAAAATTGGGGTCTGTTATTGAAAAAAAAAGATGCTACCAGGAAATAGAAGAGACTATAGTTAACACCCAAAGGAACTGCCCCAGACACTTTCCTCAACAGATGATTAAGGGAAGAACTATCTTCCATTAACAATTAACCCACTAACCCACACAGCACCAAGAAAATACCATAAATGAGGACTGATGTGATGTGTGAAAATATCAACATGGTCAAGACAAAATGCTAACAGTCTCCTAAAGCAGGTCTCAAGAAAGCAGAAGAGCTCAGGAGATACCCCAAACTCCAATAAGGGATAGAAGCTATCATCTCACAGTTTGCCTCCTTCAACAATCCAGGAAAGGAATGAAGACAAAAGCCAAATACAGAAATAGAAGCCTTAGTGCCTGAAAGAACCAAAAACAACCTGTAAGAGCTTTAAAAGTAAACCGCAGAAGAGTACATCAACTTCCCAAATGGAGAGGACCTAAAGGGCCATCAGAGCTCACCTTCGCCACCTCTTGTGTGGGGGGGAGAGGGACCTGGACCGGGATCGGGATGAGGAAGACGATGATGAGGATGAAGAGGAAGATGTTTCGCTGGTCCGGTTGGACCCAGAGCTGACAGAACGGTGACTTTGGCCGCGGCGGCCCTGCCAACCCCGGCTTGGGGGGCTAGCTGACCTGCAGGCTTTTCGGTAACAGCGCACTGACTGCTGCTTGGCTGAAGGGTCAAGGGGAGTCCTAGTGTTCATGTCATTTTGGCAGGGCGAGGCCTCAGGGGACAGCAAAGCAGATGGGGCAAGGCAAGGTGCTGAGGGATCTGCCTGTTCATTGCTAGTCCTGTGATCAAGTGGTTCCTGGGAGGCAGGTATGCATGGGGGTAGGGGGACAGCTGAGCCCAGGGACAAGACCGGTTTGATGGTGATGTCCTGATGGCGTTTGACGTTCCATCGGGAGCCCACCTCTGGAATGACTAGGGCAGGCATCTTTTTGGGGGGGGTCCTGCTTCGGACACAATAGTCATGGTCCCCAGAGCCCACATGGACTGGACTAGGGCCATGGACCCCTTCTTGGAGACGGACTGCAGCTGGATGTTTGGCCTCTGTAACTCCTTCAGGCTTCAGGGTTCCCTCCTGGGCGGTGGACTTAGGAGATTTGGCTTTGGCCAGCAGTGAGACAGCAGCCAGGGGCTTCCATAACTGGTGGGGAGGGGTAGCAGGAGGGGTGAGCCCTGTTGAGCAGGAGGGAGGATGGAGATAGCAGGATGAGATCTGATTCTACACTTCCAAATACTGTGTATATATGTTCCAGAGAACCCCATCTTATCTCACAAAGTACACCAAGCTCTTTTCCCCATGTTTCCCATCCAGGAGATCAGTAAAAAAACCTAGCCAGCTGAATCCCTCATCTTCTTGCTACCAAACCTAGCTGGTGATCAGGTCCTAACTGTTCTAATGCTCCATTCTTAGACCCACCCCTTCCACCCTACAGTGCCTGACTTCTAGGATACATCTTGCCTGAACTCAAGCAATCATCTTCTGATGGTCTCCCTGCTTCTGACTTCATGTCCATCTACTTGTCTTTTACATTTCTTCTAAGTACAGCACCCCAAAACCAATCTGGTAAAGCTTTTTCAATTGCTTCTTCAATACCGGATAAAGTCCAAACAGCTTGACATGGTATTCAAAGTTTCCATAATCTGACCTCCTATCCACCATTCCAGTTTTATCTCTTCCTTTAGCTCTGCCCACCACCCTGATCCCACTATACTCCAGTCGAACCAAGCCACTCACAATTACCCAAAACACATGGCTGGTTTTATTTCTTCAGATCACTCAAGTTACTCCATCTTCCTAGAATGCCCTGCCCTTCAAATCTAACACCCGACTGAAATCAATGATTTTTCTCAAGCTTCAGCTTAGGAAATTACTTTCTACACAACCGTTCCCTAAGTGTCCCTTCACATCTCCCTATAAATCACAGGCTTCTTTAACATACTACCTCAGATACTAAACACACTCATTTGTTTACACATCTATACCCTAGGCTGTACCTTTAAGGATGGAGATCAGATCTCTGTATCCTCAATGCCTACACACTCTTAATGCAGAGGAGACTCTGTAAATGTTGCTGCATAAACTAACCATACGCAGTGTTCCCCACCTGAACCCACCTGCTACGTTGGCCAGTTCTGGGGCTTGTAACCGGTCTAGGGGCCTCTTCTCCTGGGGAGTGTCAACGCTGCTGGCAGGGGGGGAAAAGGGAAAGCCTGATTCGTTGCTTCCTCAGTATCTTGTACATATGCTTTCCTCACAAAGCAATGGGAGAGGGGTGCGGCAGAGAAGAATGGGATGCACAAATGCCCCCATCTTCCTCCTCCTGAACAAAAAGGGTCCTAATAACTAAACTGTAGATTGGGTCTCAACTCAGTTCTGCCCAATTCCAGGAGGTAATAACCCCAACCTCCTTCACATCAAGAGCATCACCTGCTCAGCCCAGACCAACCTGAAACCAATGTGGAAGGTAACCTGCTTGGCAGAATAGAATGGGGTACCATGAACATGAAAAATGAAAAAAAGACCTTTCAGTGCTGGGAGACTGGGGAGCATGCCTGTGCCCACTAAGGAGTCAGGGGAGTCATAACCATTAACCTCTTCCCCAATTTCAAGTTACACCATCACCATTGAGTAAGCTTAAAGTTTGTTGAATGAGGAAAAGAAATCCCCAAAGGCATGACTTGTCACAAGATAAAAGACACCTCTGGGGTATTCGGAATCCCTGACTAGAATTGGCTGGAGGGCAGTACACACTCTCCCACCTTATCCCTCAAGATAGTGCCCAGTAGTAATTGGGAGAACAGGGGATGGGAAAACAGGGAAAGACTCTAGAACTGACTAAGTGTCCCTATAACAGAGGCATCCTAATGATGGTCCTGAAGTGCCAGCTGGCTGCTGACCAACAGCTGTAGGGTAACTCGCTCACATATCTCCATACTTACCCTGAGTTTCCTACAGCCAAGCTGTCAGCAGGAGCCAGGGGAGGACACTCCTTTTTGGCTGCAAAGAAACCATACTAGTTAAAAGCCCAACCACATGTTCCAGACTAAGAAGGCACAGAGGGCTTGCTTTGAGACCCAAAGGAGGAAAATCCACTTAGCCTACATATCCCCTGTTAGGCTCTCCCCAAAGAGATCCAGTCTCTGCCAGTGGGTGCCCAGGTACTATTTTTAATCATATCTCTTTTCTGCTCAGAAACACCCACATTCCACACTTGAATTTGAGATAGAGTTCAAATTTATAATCCTAGCATTTTTCTACATAACTTGCCTAACTTAACTCCTAGCCTCATAGCCCCATCTTGTCCTAGATGTAACTATTACCAACTCAGAATTCATTTCTACAGACTCTTCTCCCAATTTACACCATAAGATACTTGAGAACAAACAGGACACCATATCCTCTACAGCACCAAGACCCACACCCAGTACTGAGAAAGTCAGCTATTCATTCCCTTCCGAATGCACCACACACCAGCCTTCCCATGTGTTCCTTCTGTGCAACCCCTTTTTTTTGGAGCCCAGAGTCTCACTTTGTCGCTCTTGGTAGAGTGCTACAGCATCATAGCTCACAGCAACCTCAAACTCTTGGGCTCCAGTGATTCTCTTGCCTCAGCCTCCCCAGTTGCTGGGACTACAAGTGCAGCCACAACACCTAGCTATTTTTAGAGGTGGGGGTCTCAAACCTCTGTCTCTGCTGGTCTCAAACCTGTGAACATAGGCAATCCACCTGCCTCTGCCACCTAGAGAGCTAGGATTATAGATGTGAGCTTCCATGCCCAACCTTGTTCTTTGTGCCTTTATTCACAACACGCATTCTCTCTATGAAATCCTATGTTTCAAGGCACAGATTGAGAGCTACTTCCTTCTAGAAAATGTTCCCAAATAATCCAAACCTATTTGGGTCTCCTTTTATAGTACTTGCCTCATTGTACACCACTAACCTGATTAAATTACTGTCACAGTTGAATCTTGTCTCCTCATCCCAATTAATGGGCTGCTCTAGTGGCTAAGACTGCCCTTCTCTTTCATCCCAGTTTAAGCAATTTGAGTCCAAAGGAAGTAGAAACAAAAAAAAGAGTTGGAGCAAAATCACCCAAATTCCCTCACCTTCTGATTTTTCAAACTGCTCCAGTAGACTGGACAGGTCCGATGCCTCAATTCCTGTAGAGGCACACAACATTCTATTGAAAACCAGCCCCTATCAATTGAGTACACAGGTCCCAGAAAGCCCACAAATCCCTTCACTTTGCCCCTTCCACTATCCCTGCCCACTGTATCAGCAAGCCTAGGCAGCCGCAGAGCCCTAAATAAAGGTCCAAGCAAACCTAGAGCTCTGCCTCTCAAGAACCTTCCAAAGCAATCAAAGGCCAGCTTTATCATGATTGGTTATTCTGTTCTATGGAGGATACTCCCAAGTCAACCCTTTGACCTTCTAGAGACCAAAAGAACTATGTGCTACTCACCAATCTCACTGATGAAAGCCTGTACCACATCTTCAGGACCATGGGAACTTGGGGTAGGCAGGAAGGACAGTTTCCTTAGACGGGCTGGGTGGACAGGTGGGAGCTTGGGGACAGTGCTCTGCCTTGGTGTGGGAACAGCCTTGGTAGCAGGAGAGGGAGGCTTCTCCCTGGGTCTGGTCTCCTGGGTTTCAGGCTTTGGCCTCTCTGATGCATGTTCCTCAATAGCCAAACTTTCAGCAGACACACAGGACAGAGTCTTCATTTGAGGGCTTTGTACCGGAGAGGATACCTTATGTTTCACATGCGGAGACGCAGGCATTGGCTTGACTTCCACCTTGGTAGGCTCTACTTGTGGGGCTCCGTAACCAGCTGGCTCGAGACTAAGAGGTGGAGCCATTGGCATAGGAAGTACGTTTTCAGGAGGGCCAGCTAGAATCCCACTGGTCTCTTTAGAAGGAGGAACAGCTCTTTCCACAGATGTTGGAGGCAGAGGAGGTGGAGGAACAGCAGACCAGAATGGAGGATGTTGTGGCCCTGAGCCCCATCCCAAGGGCCCATAGGTACAGCTGGAACTATAAGGTAAGACAGGAGCAGGAGGTACCCAAGGCACATTGCAAGTGGGGGAGACAGCATAGGCGCCAGGAGTACCAGATACTATGGGCACTGGTGGTGGGGGGGGCAGACAAGGATAGCCAGAAGGTGACACAGGGGGATAACAAGGCCAGGGTGGCACAGGGACATAGTGAGTATAGGGATCAGGGAGCACTGGCCCCATAGACACTGGGAGAGTAGGAGGCTGCAAGGGAGATGGAGGCAGACTAGGGGGCATACCCAGCCCTCCTGGAGGAAAAGATAGAGAAGTAGGCATAGGTGCAACAGGGGACATGGACTGTATAGGAGGGGAAGGTCTTGCCAGCTGTAGCATCTCTTGGGATGGCACCTGCTCAGTGGGAATTAAAGTCATAGGTTTGTCTGCAGGTGGCTCAGGACTAGGAGAAGCAGGGCTGGGACCCATGGGTCCAAAGGATGCCTCAGGGGGAGCTTCAGGGCTTCTCTGCAGAGCTGTCTTCTTGGCTGGGGCTGGTGGGAGGACAAGACAAGGGATGTCTGCCAGGCCTGTGGGGGTCTCTGGAAGGCTAGGCCACTTCCCAGTTGGGGGCTGGGGACTCCTCTCTTCTGCCTCTGCTTGGCGTTGCTGTCTTCGTCTCCGGTACTCAGATAGGCTAAGAGGCCGAGGTCTGGCTTCCTGGACTGTGACACTAGTACTTTTTTCTACCTTCAGAGGACCCTCCTTGACTTCAGGGATGGTGCCCTTTGCAGAGTCCAAGGACTCTGAATCCAGGAGGAGCTGTGGGGCTGGACTGCCTTGGGCTGATGACACTGCACCACGTCTGGGATCAGTTGGTCTGGATTTAATAAACACAGGGTCAACTGGAGCCAGGTCACCGGGAACAGGGTCAACAGGTGCTGGATCAGATGGGGCAGCATCAACTGGTGGCAAGTTATCTGTAATGGAAACATCCACTGCAGGGTCAATTGTTGCTGAGTCAGCCAGGACTGGGTCAATCAGCACTGGGTCAGCTGGGAGAGGGTGAACCAGCTCTGAGCTGACTGAAGCAAGGTCAACCAACACAGGGTCAACAGGTGCAGGGTCAGATAAAACAGAGTCAACTGCAGTGGGATCAGCTTTAACAGAGTCAACTGGCATAGAGCCCACTTGGGCAGAGTCAACCAATGAGAGCTGGGCTGGGACATGATTGGCTTGGACAGTGTCAACCAGCTTGGGGTACAGATCCAGAGGACTTTCTTTAGAAGGACCACCACCACTTCTCTCCAAGTTCTCAGAGCTAGGCTTCTCCAAGGCAGCTGCCCAGGCCCGAGCCCAAGCCCGGGGCTTCCCCTTACCCTGTAAAGACCCAGTTTCTCTCTGAATTTGCTCCTGAGGCTGTTTCTGCAAGATGCCTGCCTGAGAAATTGCTTCTGTAGCCACAGTAGACTGTCCACGAGAGGATGACCTCAGCCTCCTGGTATAGCTTTCTACACAGGCTGCTGACTGCTCCTTGTTCTTCTTCCTCCTGCCCTTTCGAGCTCTCTGGGAACCCAGTCCTCCATTGGCAGGTGGATTTTGAGGCCCCTTGGGCACCACTGGCTCCATGACCTCCCTGGACTCCAACAAACAGGCTGAGTTTAGCTTTTCCTCTGAGTCCAGTAACGATCCCTCTTTTTCAGGGCAGAGGGTTACCTTGGGCAAGGCAGGGTCTGTCTCTGACTCCAGCGTTGGCATGAGAAGCTGCAAGGCAGGACTTGTCTCTAGTGAGTCATCCAGAAGCACAGACTGGGGTCCAGGAGGCATCTGCCGCACCACAACTGGGATCTCCAGATCATCACCAGCTGTGGCTGCCTGCCCCACTATTTCTAGCACCACACAACCTTCAGGCAGTGTCAAATCATCTGGCTGCTCCTGAAGCTCATCCTCAAGTGCTGTCAGGTGGGTAAGGTTGGGCAGGCAATATGGGTGCATGGCACGCACCAACTCACTCAGGGAGGAGATGCTCTCATCACCAGTTGCTGGCACTACCATCTCTGCTGCTATTGGTTTATCTTCTTCCTCAGGGCAGGCCAGATGCATGGGGAAGTCTGAGATACAGCTCACAGAGTTGTCAAGCTCCCCAGCAAGAATCTGGCCACTGAAGCTGGCCACATCCTCCTCTTCTTCTCCATCACTACGCTGCTGGGGAGGAGGGGATTGTCCCCGGCGTGGTCTTGATCTTGAGGGTCTCCAACTAGGAAGCTTAGGGGAAGAGGTCTCCAGAAAAGAGGGTGAGGAAAAGTCCCAAGGGGGATCTGTGAGAGACATTTCCACCTGCAAAAGAGAAAAGAAGCATCAGGAGAAATTTTCTTTTTTTTTCTTTTTTGAGACAGAGCCTCAAGCTGTCACCCTAGGTAGAGTGCCATGGCATCACAGCTGATAGCAACCTCCAATTCCTGAGCTCAAGCAAGTCTCTTACCTCCGCCTCCCAAGTAGCTGGGACTACAGGCGCCCACCACAACACCCGGCCATTTTTTGGTTGTAGCCATCGTTGTTCGGCGGGCCTGGGCTGGATTCGAACCTGCCAGCTCAGGTGTACGTGGCTGGCGCCTTAGCCCATTGAGCCACAGGCACCAAGCCATCATCAGGAGGAATTTTCTTTGGCAAAGTATGTTCCAGACCTGTTCCCACATACTTCTCCCACCAGGAATTCCTGAGGCCTCCTAGGTCAGGCTTACCGCACTCACTCTACTGCTGCCTGTGTTGGGCCCTAGTGAGTCTACTGGGGTGATGAGATCACGTTCTGGAGGTGTCCGAGAAAGCGTGAGTAGCTTGTGCAGCTAAGAGACAGAGAAAGACCTGAGATCAGTTTGTGAGATCAGTTTGTGCTTCAGACCTATGTGAATAATCCCACAGACATGATCTACTCTTTGAACCAACCACACATCCCCGTTCCGTGGTTCCATACTCACAGAGGAGCCCTCCCGAGGTGACACAAGCAGCTCTGAGTCAGGAATGCTATCAAATGGAGACAGGTTCTCAGAATCTGCATTGTCTAAGATCTCCGTCAGAGCCGTGAGCAGTGATACTTCATTCTGTTCCTCCAGAGATAACCTGGTCTGCTCCAGAAAGACAATGAGAAGGTTCTACCAACATTATCTAATGACTTAATAGGCCATTGAGAAGGAGTAGATGCCCAGAGAATCAGTCTCCTAGACTCACCCCAGCTCAATTAGGTAGTGAGAAGAATCTGAGGCCCAGGAGGCATCAGTTTCAAGATCTCTTACCATCCATCCATCACCTTTCTAGTGTCAACAGAGACCTCTCAGATTTGAATCTTGAAGTATGGGTTTTACACATTCCCCTACTCTCAGCATTGGGATGCTCAATGGACAACCCTTGGCTAGACTAGAATTGGGCTTAAAAACAGAGATCAGAGCCCTATGGCCCTGACAGGAGGAATAGCCTTGGACAATAGTCCAGGCTAGCCAGGGAATCCTCACATAGGACATAATCTAGTAGTCTACAATCTAATTCCCAGCTGCAGATAAAAAATATACTTCAGGGTGGCGCCTGTGGCTCAAGGAGTAGGGCGCCAGCCCCATATACCAGAGGTGGTGGGTTCAAACCCAGCCCTGGCCAAAAACTGAAGGGAAAAAAAAAAAAATACACACACACACACTTCAGTGGCTCAGGCCGGGGACCCAGAAGCCAAGGTCCTGGGAGAACAGAGCCATACCCAAAACAAGTTCAAGGACTTGAGCTAGAGCCTCCTATACAAAGCTCCTACCTGAAGACCTCCAAGTCTAGCCCCAACTCACTTCTCCAAGGCCCCCAAAATCCTCAATGAGAGAGATAAGGGAGGCATCCATGTAGCTCTGCATGGTCCCCAGCAGTGTCTCATCCTGCAGCATCAGCTCCTCCATTTCCAGGTCCTTGTCCCTCAGAGATGGGCCTAGCCGAGACAGACTGACAAAGCCAGAATCACTCCCCTCTTCATGCAGTAGCACCTGGGGCAAAAGAGGGGAAGGTGAGAAGGGTATGTACAGGCCCTCTGGGAACAACTGACTGGTATGCTCCATAAACCAAGTACCCAGCCAATTGGCCCAAACTCAGCAGTAGACTCCCCATCACCAAACCTCTAGGCTGGCTAGGCAGAAAGAAGTAAAATCCATGAACAAAAGCCCCAACCGTAGCAGTAGTTTTCAAAGACCTTATAGGCAGAAAAAAGTTTGGACTTCATCCAGAACAGATGGACCAACAGGAGATTATTAAACTGCAAAGTAAAAATATCAAAAAGACCATGATTGTTCAGAAGTCATCTGCTGGCGGGGGTGAGGGCAAGTCTAAAGGCACACTAAAGGAAAAAGGTCAGCAAGGAGACAGTTTCAGCTACAACAACCTACCTATCTCAAACCCACTTATGCCTCTGTTCTCTGCTTTGCACATATCCTACCCACTTCAAGAAGATACCCTAGGCTTCCCCAGCCCATGGTGATCTCTCTTCACATCACTAAATTCACATTTTTCTGTAGCAATCACATCCTGTGACATTCCTTGAATCTCTACTAAACTTACCTCATTTTTTCTTTTTTGAGACAGAGTTTTACTCGGTCATCCTGAGTAGAGTGCTATAGCATCATAGCTCACAGAAAACTCAAATTCTTGGGCTCAGGCAATCCTCTTGCCTTAGGCTCCCAACTACCTAGACTATAGGTGCCCACCATAATGCCCTGCTAGTTTTTCTATTTTTAGTAAAGATGGGTGTTGTTCTTTCTCAAGCAATCCCACCTGCTTCAACCTCCCAGAATGCTAGGATTACAGGCATGAGCCATCATCCCCAGCTTCTACTAAAATTAAATTCCAAGTTCCTGAGTGGCGCCTGTGGCTCAGTGGGTAGGGCGCCCATCCCATATACCAAGGGTGGCAGGTTCCAAACTGGCCCCGGCCAAACTGCAACAAAAAATAGCCGGGCATTGTGACGGGAGCCTGTAGTCCCAGCTACTTGAGGAGCTGAGGCAAGAGAATTGCCTAAGCCCAGGACACGTGTGATGCCACGGCATTCTACCGAGGGCGATAAAGTGAGACTCTGGAATTAATTAATTCCAAGTTATTTGGGGGCAAATAGTCAATAAGCTTATACTCTTTGATTCCTACAAGGGTTAAAATGTTTATACTTCCCAGTTATCCATAACGCCCAGCAGTGTCTTATACATAGCTGATATTCAAACTAACTTCATGCTTTTATTTGGTGTTCTTTTTTTTTCAGAGACAGAGTCTCACTTTGTCGCTCTCAGTAGAGTGCAATGGCATCACAGCTCACAGCAACCTCCAGCTCTTTGCGATTAGGTGATTCTCTTGCCTCAGCCTCCTAAGGAGCTGGGACTATAGGTGCCTACCACAATGCCCGGCTATTTTATGTTGTTGCAGTTTGGCCAGGGCTGGGTTCAAACCCACCACCCTTGGTATATGGGGCCAGTACCCTACTCACTGAACCACTGTTGCCGTCCTTTTTTTTTGGCCGGGGCTGAGTTTGAACCCACCACCTCCAGCATATGGGGCCAGAGCCCTACTCCTTTGAGCTACAGGCATCACCTTTTTTTTTTTTTCTTTTGGTTGTTTTTTGGGGTTTTTTTTGGAGACAGAGCCTCACTTTGTCGCCCTTGGTAGAGTGCCATGGCTTCATGGCTCACAACAACCTCCAGCTCCTGGGCTTAGGCAATTCTCTTGTTTCAGCTTCCCAAGTAACTGGGACTACAGGCGCCCGCCACAACACCCAGCTATTTTTTTGTTGCAGTTTGGCCAGGGCCAGGTTTTAACCTGCCACCCTTGGTATATGGGGCCAGTGCCCTACTCATTGAGCCACAGGCACCGCCCACCTTTTTTTTTTTTTTTTAATTGAGACACAGTCTCACTCTATGTCACCCTTGGTAGAGTGTTATGGCATCACAGCTCACAGCAACTTCAAACTCTTGGGCTTAAGCGATTCTCTTGCCTCAGCCTCCCAAGTAGCTGGGAGGCACTCGCCACAATGCCTGGCTATTTTTTACAGCAGTTGTCATTGTTATTTAGCAGGCCCGGGCCAGGCTTGAACCTGCCAGCCTTGGAGTATGAGACCAGGGCCCTACTCACTGAGCTAGGGGAGACAAGTCTTTTTTTTTTTTTTTTTTGTAGAGACAGAGTCTCACTTTATCGCCCTGGGTAGAGTGCCGTGGCGTCACCCTGCTCACAGCAACCTCCAGCTCTTGGGCTTAAGCGATTCTCTTGCCTCGGCCTCCCCTAGTAGCTGGGACTACAGGCGCCTGCCACAGCGCCCGGCTATTTTTTTTTTTGTTTTGCAGTTCGGCCAAGGCCGGGCTTGAACCCGCCACCTTCGGTATATGGGGCCGGCGCCCTGCTCGTTGAGCCACAGGAGCCACCCAAGTCTTTTTTTTTTTTTTTTTAGAGACGGAGTCTCAAGCTGTTGCCATGGGTAGAGTGCCGTGGCATCATTGCTCAGAACACCTCCAGCTCTTGGGCTCACGTGATCCTTTTGCATCAGTTTCTCTATTTTTAGTAGAGACAGAGTCTCTCTTTTGCTCAGGCTGGCCTTGAACTCGTGAGTTCAAGCTTTCTACGGGCCTCGGCCTCCCAGCGTGCTAGGATTACAGGTGTGAGTCACTGAGCCACTCCCAGCCATTCAGCCGGGCCCCAGCTATTTCTGTTGTTGTTTGTTTAGCAGCCCCCACCCCACCCACCCACCCCCGTTCGAACCCACCAGTCCCGGTGCAAGTGCCTGGCGGTACAAGTGCGGCACCCTAATCACTAAGACCCAAGCCATGCTTTTATTTTGACAGCCCAACAGAGTGCCACCCAATCTTGTCCCCAGTAATTGGCTCTCTTCCCCACCCCATCCCAAGATAAGAAAAAAAGAAAAGAAAGCTTGGCCAGGTGCGGTGGCTGACTCCTATATTCCTAGCACTCTGGGAGGCCAAGGCAGGTGGATTGCTTAAGCTCATGAGTTCAAGACCAGCCTGTGCAAAAGCGAGACCCGTCTCTACCAAAAATAAGCTCATGAGTTCAAGACCAGCCTGAGCAAAAGCGAGACCCGTCTCTACCAAAAATAGAAAAACTGAGGAAAGAGGATCACTTGAGCACAAGTTGGAGGTTGCTGTGAGCTTCAGGGGGATAGCTTGAGACTGTCTCAAAAAAAGAGAGGAGGCTCGGCGCCTGTGGCTCAATGGGCTGGGGCGCCAGCCACGTACACCTGAGCTGGCAGGTTCGAATCCAGCCGGGCCCGCCAAATAACAATGATGGCTGCAACCAAAAAATGGCCAGGCGCTATGGCGGGCGCCTGTAGTCCCAGCTACTTGGGAGGCAGAGGCAGGAGACTCGCTTGAGCCCAGGAGTTGGAGGTTGCTGTGAGCCATGATGCCACAGCACTCTCTCCAGGGTGAGAGCTTGAGGCTCTGCCCCCCCCCCAAAAAAAAAAAGAGAGAGAGAGGCGGCGCCTGTGGCTCAAAGGAGTAGGGCACCAGTCCCATATGCCAGAGGTGGCAAGTTCAAACGCAGCCTTGGCCAGAAACTGCAAAAAAAAGAGAGAGAGAGAAACCTTAATTTTGTAGCTGGAGAAGCCCAGCTCCATACTCCTCTGAGAACTAGTGACATCTTTAGCCTCCTCTGTCAGGCACAGAGCAGCGCACCCAGAGTGTAGGCATAGGGGCAACACCTATGGTACTGGCCCCATATACCGAAGGTGGCAGGTTCAAACTCATCACCGGCCAAACTGCAACAAAAAAGTAGCTGGGCGTTGTGGCGGGTGTCCGAGGGAAGAGAATCGCCTAAGCCCAAGAGCTGGAGGTTGCTGTGAGCTGTGATGCCACAGCACACAGCACTCTACCAAGGGCGAAAAAGTGAGACTCTGCCACTAAAAAAAATAAAAAAGAGTATAGGCATGGGCAGGGCCAGAAGTGACTAGAATGGCACTGGTGAGAACAGAACATAGCCATGAGTATCTCCACTACAGTAGTCCCCCTGTTCTCAGGGGGTATATTCCAAGACCTCCAGTGGATGACTAAAATTGCAGAGTACTGAACCCTATATATACTATGTTTTTTTATATGCACACATACCCATGACAAAGTTTAACTTGTAAATTAGGCACAGTAAGAAATTAACAATAACTGTGAGTAGGGCACAGGCCTCATATACTGAAGGTGGCGAGTTTAAACCCTGTCCAGCCAAACTGCAACAAAAAAATAGTCAGGCATTCTGGGGAGCACCTGTAGTCCCAGCTACTCAGGAGGCTGAGGTAAAAGAATTGCCTAAACTCAAGAGCTAGAGGTTGCTGTGAGCTGTGACACCATAGCACTCTACGGAGGCCTACAAAGTGAGATTCTGTCTCTAAAAAAAAAATTAATTAATTAATTAATTAGCAATAACTAAAAATAGAATGGATTATAACAAAACATTGTAATAAAAGTTATGAATGAGAGAATGTAGTCTCTCAAAGTATTTCATTGCACTACACTTATCTATTTTCAGACCATAACTTGACCGTGGTTAACTGAAACCACAGATAAGGGAGGGACTATCACAAAAGAAACTTGAGACAAAGGCCCAGGAACAGGATCAAACACAGACCAAACACCTTCCTCCCCTTCTGCAGCAAAGGGAAACTCTGCACCTCTTCCAAAAGAAAAAAGCAACAGGTGTGACTTCACACCCTCCACCACCGCTCCCTCCACCCCACACATACATACATACACCCTCTTAATAAAGCTGCAGAGTTCCAATACCCAGAGAAAGGAAAGGCTGGTTAGGGACACTAAGGAGGCCAGGCCCAGAGATGAGCTGAAAGGTGGCAGGTTTTAGGCACTAACCCTCCCAGGCCTTCACAATCCTGTAATTACAACCAACAACTGAATAGCACATGGCACAGCAAACTCCTGGATGTGCAAAGGATGATGCATCTCTACTTGCCCACCACCTACCAGAGCCCTGACCACTAAACTGAAATCTTGAGATGATGCCATCTTGACAAACTATTCATCTGTACCTCCATTCAGAAATACCCACCCCTTACTTGACATCAGCCACCCTTCAACCCTCAAATAGCACAGTTCCCAGAATATCAAAATCATCCAAGTGCTAAGCTCAAGGTAAAAGTGAAGCAGCTACCAGCAGCTCTAACATCAACAAACTCCCACCTGGCTCTCCCACAACAATCTTGTCCCTCCAGGTTTCAAAATTAGCCAGCACTTTCAAATGCTCATCTGATCACTTCCTGAGACCTGCTGTAAATCCCTTCAATCACTGCTTTTAGCATTAGTTTAAAACTCCTTAATATGGCTTACAGGGAGGGGTCCTGATCTTCCCCACTAGACTATTCTGCTCCAGCTTGTTCTCCTCACTACTCTGCTATACAGGTTTCTCAGTTTCTCCAATAAGCTATGTGTTCTCGCTCCCTGAGGCCTTCACATACTATTCTCTCTTACCAAAGTTTTTCTTCAAGTCTCAACCTACAATATCTCTTTCCAGATTCTGCAAAGTAGATTACTACTGCCAATATTATAATCCCAAATATCTTGCACTTTCCTTTGTGCCATTTGCCATTATTATCTGTCTATCCTGATTAAAACAAAAGATTCTAGAGAATAGGAGCTATGTTTATGTGGTTTACCAGCGCATCTCCTGTAACTAAACATAATGGTATCTGAATAACTGCTTGACTGGTCAGCTCACACTTACAAGCATCTTTGGTTTGGTGGGGACAATCTCTCCATAAGACCTTCTCCAACCCCAAATGACCACCTAACTTGTATCATAGCTGAATCTTGACTCTCTCCTGCTTCACCCCCAAAGGGTGGGCAGCACCAGCCCCAACAGATATGACCTGAGAAAAATGAAGGGGGAAGGAATCAGATGCGCCCACCTTCCTGCCTATATTGGTCTCCTGGATGTGACATTACCAGGCAGCCCAGCTTCCACCAACATACACAAAAAGTGGTGTCAAAAACCCAGCTTAGGGCAGTGCCTGTGGCTCATGGAGTAGGGCGCCGGCCCCATATACCAAAGGTGGAGGGTTCAAACCCGACCTCGACCGAACTGCAAAAAAAACAGAAAAATAGCCGGGCATTGTGGCAGCCACAGTGATAAAGTGAGACTCTGTCTCTTAAAAAAAAAAAAAAAAAAAAACCCAGCTTAATTTCTTAAGAGAGGTAATAATTTAAACTGATTCCTGCCCACTGCCACCTCAGGTAGCAATTTCTAAGAAACCCTCCACTGAAGACAGTAAAACCAGTAACACTTTTTAAATTTTTTTTGAGACAGAGTCTCACTTATTAACCCTCGGTAGAGTACTGTGGCGTCACAGCTCCTAGCAACCTCCAGCTCTTGGGCTTAGGCGATTCTCTTGCCTCAGCCTCCAGAGTAGCTGGGACCACAGGCGCCCGCCACAACGCCCGGCTATTTTTTTGTTGCAGTTTGGCCAAGGCTGGGTTTGAACCCAAAACCCTCGGTATATGGGGCCGGCCCCTTACCCACTGAGCCACAGGAGCCGCCCACCAGTAATACTTTTTAAGTATGCAGAACAGAGAGAAGGCCGAGAAAATAGAATCTGACAAAAATATTCCTCCTTGTCCAATACATGTTCAACTAGTGCTGAATAGCTCTCAAACCACCTCCAACTTTTCCCATCTCCAGCAAAAATTCCAGAGAACCTTATATACGGCCCAGTTCCAGTGTCAGTTCCCAGGAGCAGGCCTTAGCTGCCTCCTCAAAAGATATGCTACAAGAAAAAGAGGAAAAGGGAAGATTCTCTTTCCCTTACTTAAGTTTGACCCAGGTATATGTTGACACTCCCATACCCCTTAAATCACTAAGGAGGCTGAACTGCAGACAACGAAAACGCCAGGGCCAATGACTCACAACCCACTCCAAGCCGGTCAGACAGAAGCAGCCATAAGCTCACTCCTCTACAGCCCTTCAGCCTCAGCCCTCTAATTTCCCCATCACACTCCGTCATCCGCAGGGAACAGACTCCTCGAACATCTGGAAAGTCCATCAGTAGAGAGGCGCTGCGGACCCAAGCAGTAGGGAAAAAAACTTCAGAGCTTTAGGCAAAGTTGACTACCAGCCCCAACCTTCCTGCCACGGGCGGTGAAGCCGGGTGAAGCCCAGGCCGGAGATGGCGGGACTGGCTAAGACACACCCAGTTCCCAGCAGTGCGGCTCCAGGGCTGATACTAGATGCCCGACTGCCTGGGACGCGAGCCACGTGGACATCGCCACCCTGCCCCCACGTGGACCCACGGTCCGCGTCCCCCTCCACCGGGAACCCAACCCACGTGGGTGCCTGGGCCGCCTAGAGGGGGAGGGGAAGCAGACAAGTTCTCCCGGGAAAATTGTTCCCCCACCCCACGTGGCTCCGAAAAGAGAACCGCTGCGCAAGTGAGCCGCACTAAGCATCTTTAGAGGGAAAGTCTTCGACTCTCAAGTCCAAATCCCTGACACCGCACCCCCTCCATCGCGGGCCATGCTTCCGACACCCGTCTCTGACCCACCGGCGTTCCCCAGAAATGGCCGTAGAGACCCTGCCTCTGCTCTCCTTGCCCATTAACAAATGGCTTAAGTCTGCTTGACCTGACCTAGCTCCTCCGGCTACCCGGCATCAACTCTCAGGCGCTTCCTCCCTCTCCTGTGGCGTCCACGTGTCACCGCCCGGCACACAGAGCTTTGCTGCCAGCTGCGGGCCGCCCGCCAGCCTCTCACCTGCTCCCCGCCGCTCACAGCGCCCAAGGTCCCATACGGCGCTTGGCTTCGACTGCCCCAACCGCTACCGCGGACTCCACCACCGGGGTCGGGGCCGGGGCCCCCACCCGGAGGCGGCGCGACTCCATCTCTCCGTCCCCGGCGCGCCGCCATCTTGGCCCCTGAACACCCAGCGCTGCTGGGATCGCCGGCGCCGCCTCGCCCTGCAGATCGTGGGAAAGGAACTACAACACCCAGATGACACTGCAAGACTACCGCTCCCAAAAGGCCATGCGGCGAGACTGCTTGTACCCGGGAAGAGGGACCTGGTCTTGCGCAAAGATTCCTGGGAATGGTAGTCGTTTTCCGCAGGGCTTGTCTGGCACAAACTCTAGTAGTGGTTAAAGACAGGGAGACCATTTTGAGGGGCGCGAGACAATAAGGGGGAAGAGTTAACATATTTTATTTTTGTTAATTTGTCCAACCGTTGGGATGCCCTTTGACGTGCTACCTGCTGTGCTTTAACTTCACCTTAATCCAAATGAGTCTGTTTTGAAACAGCACCCCCTAGTGGGAACTGACCCTTACCTAGTTCCACACTGCGGCAGTACCGCAAGTTTACTCGAAAAATACCGCGTTCGCGGCTCTCTGCTGCCAGTCGGAAGGTTGCGTTGACTTCTCGCTTCTCATTACCAAATTTACTTCCTGATGCCCCAACTCTCCTTGCTACTTGGAATATTCGAACCTCAAAACATATCATGCTGCACTTAATCTAGGAAAGACTTTTTGATTATCCCCGCCACCTGTAATCCCTTCTTATATGCCTACAGTTTATCACTGTACTACCCACTTATTTTCTATTTAGAAGCTACTTCATACTGTTCCCTATTTTTTTTTTTTTTGTAGAGACAGAGTCTCACTTTATTGGCTTCAGGAGAGTGCCATGGCGTCACACAGCTCACAGCAACCTCCAGCTCCTGGGCTTAGGTGATTCTCTTGCCTCAGCCTCCCAGTAGCTGGGACTACAGGAGCCCGCCACAACGCCCGGCTACT
Source organism: Arctocebus calabarensis (assembly GCA_963573935.1). NCBI lineage: Eukaryota > Metazoa > Chordata > Mammalia > Primates > Lorisidae > Arctocebus > Arctocebus calabarensis. The sequence goes on from CAUYON010078779.1 coordinate 22,258, forward strand.
TTTTGATGCAGTTCAGCCGGGGCGGGTTTGAACCCGCAGTCCCCGGTATGTGGGGCCAGTGCCCCACTCGCTGAGCCACAGGCACCGCCCATTTTTTTTTTTTTTTTTTGAGACAGAGCCTCAAGCTGTCACCCTGGAGAGAGTGCTGTGGCATCACAGCTCACTGCAACCTCCAACTCCCGGGCTCAAGCGAGTCTCTTGCTTCTGCCTCCCAAGTAGCTGGGACTACCGGCGCCCACTACAAATGCCTGGCCATTTTTTGGTTGCAGCCGTCATTGTTGTTTGGCGGGTCCGGGCTGGATTCGAACCTGCCAGCTCAGGTGT
>CAUYON010078780.1:0-17064 GCA_963573935.1 Arctocebus calabarensis
GGGAGGGAGGGAGGGAGGGGGGAGAGAGAGAGAGAGAGAGAGACAGAAAGAAAGAAAGAAAGAAAGAAAGAAAGAAAGAAAGAAAGAAAGAAAGAAAGAAAGAAAGAAAGAAAGAAAGAAAGAAAGAAAGAAAGAAAGAAAGAAAGAAAGAAAGAGCGGCTCTTGGAGGAGACATCTTCTCCAGAATTGCTAGCTTTTCTGTAGATGATCTGTCATTTGCTTTTCCGTTGATTGGCCTGGGTGACAAGCAGACAGGAACACTTACTGCCTCTTGTAGCCAACTCTGAACTGCAGCTGAATCTGGAAAACAATATTCTGCCTAAGAAGAGCACCACTGGGTGCTTCAGATTCAACTATGCTTATTGTGCCATGCATTAAAACTATAAATGCACACCAACGTGTGCTAAAGTAAACGTCTGCAAAGGCAGAAATTCAGAAAACTTAGTTTATTTAAGGTCATTTTGCTAATAGTTGACCATTTTGCTACATGGACCACCTCTTTAATTTTCACAGAACAGACATGTACCACATGCACCAAGGCCTAGTTCCTTATGTTGATCACCTCTGTATGTTGACTAGCTCATTAGTCCCTTGGGTGGTCAACTTTCAGAGCTTCTGCCATGCTTGGCAACATCAGAATTTTGAATCACAATCTTTTGACTCCAATACATTAAAATAACTAAATTAAATTTAAGAGAGAAAGATGAAGCAGAGAGGAAAACCAAAACTGCAGCATAAAATAGAGGCACGGACAAGGTCAACGCTCATAGAACACCTGGCATAAAGTTCAGCATACAGCTGAAGTACGGACAACAAATTTTGCTCTGAAATAAAAAGGGAGAGTAAATTTTAACTGTGTGATTACCAAATTCTAAAAGATAAAAGATAAAATCACTATTCCCAACTTTAGCCTTGCCTTTCTTTCTGAACTCTGGTGGCCTTAATTATCTATTGCCTCTTTTGGCATTTAGTTATAGGTTCCTTGCACTGTTATTTATCTTTCTATGCCATATTTTTTCTCCTCACCCTAACTGTAGGCTTCTCATAGCAGAGACCATGCCTTACTGCCTCGTATTTTCTAGTACTACATCCCTGCACATGTGCGCACGCACAGACACACACACACACACACACACACAAATGCATGCCCTCCTCACTCCATCTGGCTCTACTTCTGCTCCAAGCTCATCAAGTGCCAGCGAGCATAGTTTCAGGAGTGGGCATCGGGCACTGACAGTTCTAGTGAGTGATTACCAGCTTCATTATTGTCAGGCAGCCCCATCTTCCAGAAAGGAAGGAATACTTCTCTCTCGTCTCTTCAGGCCCAAGTGGAAAAGCATTTTTAGTACCGTGGACGTCCAGATGCTTCAACAGACCTTATTGGGTTTACCTCTGCCTACTCCTCTTTAAACTGTTCCTTCACGAAATTCTCTTCAGTTATAACCCAGGAGTGTACTATCTGCTTCCTGAGGGGCTCCAATTCTAAACAGAAATCAATGGAAACCAGTTTGCAGATGCTAGTGTGCTGAGTTATCCAGATTGTTTTCCTCAAGATTTTGTTGTGGTTTCCTTGCTCCCACCTTCCCCTCTTCTCCCCCCAGCATCACCCCCTCCCCATGCTCCCCCGGCATCCATCTGGTCCTGTCTCTCCCTCTCCTGCACCTGCATACTGTCCTACAATTGTTTTATGTTGTCGTGAGGTGGTTTGGGGGAAATTAACCTTTTGGCTTTGAAGGAAATTTGCTTGCCTAAATGATTTTCAGTGACCTGATCATTCATTCAAAGCATTGCCTTTTCTAAAAACTGGCTGAAAAATTCATTGAAGTTGACCTTTTAAGAACTTCCTCTGAGTTCGATTTGAAAATCATGACAGTTGTTGTGATGCGTAAGTGATGATGCTGTTGACAATGCTGCGTCTCTGGAGTCTGTGTTCTCTCCAGCCTCAGCACGGCTCAGCAACCCTGACCTGTCTCTTCCCACTCCAAACCCTTACCCACATTGCAGCTAAGTCAATCTTTCTAAAATGCAGATCTGACTATATCATTTATCTGCTTATGTTCTTTACAGAGTACTTATAAGTTTCTTAGTACTTACAGGATAAATATTAAACCCTCACAATATGCTAGTAAACTCTTTTGTGATCCTCTGGTTCCTTATTATTGCAGTCTAATCTTATGCCCCACTTGCAGCTAATGTTGCTAGTTATGGAACAACTAGTAGTACATAGTAAGTCTTTGCAGCTTGGATGAACTTGCTTATGCTGTTCCTCCTATTTGGAGTATCCTTTGCACCTTTTCTTCCCAAAGCATGTGTCTTCCTTGCTTTGATCAAGGATTATTGTGTTGGTGAGCTCCAGTTGTTATATCCCAGATCCATAAGGATTACATCTGTAATCTTCTTTTTTTCTTTTTTGAGACGAAGTCTCACTCTGTTGCCCTTGGTAGAGTGTCATGGTGTCATAGCTCATAGCAACCTCAAACTCTTGGGCTGAAGCAATCTTCTTGCCTCAGCCTCCCAAGGAGCTAGGACTACAGGTGCTCACCAGGATGCCCAGCTAGTTCTTCTACTTTTTTTAGGGGCGGGGTTTTGCTCTTGTTCAGGCTGGTTTTAAACTCCTGAACTCAAGCAATCCACCTGCCTCAGCCTTCTAGAGTGCTAGGATTACAGGCCTGAGCCACCGCGCCCTGCCGCAACCGTAATCATTTATCTCATGCTCACGAGTTTGGAGGTCGGCTGGGACAGCATTGTTTCAGGCTATGGGCCAGGTTTACCTCTGCTCACATCTCTCACTGTGGGATCTGTGGCTCTCTGGGGCCTGTTTTTCTCCTGGTGGATAGCAGGTCACAAGACTTACGCAAAATACATAAGCACATTTAAAGAGTCAGTTTTGATATGCAATGAAACCTTCCAATGCTCGGTGGCAAGTCTCATGACTCAGCACAGAGTTAAGAGGGTGGGAAACCACACTCTGCCTATTTAATAGTGAGCTTCCCATGTTCTCATGGAAGATGGTGCAGATATATAATTCTGTTCCTGGGAGGTAGTGGAGGCCATTCCATTGGTCCCAATCATCTTATCTATGCAGTTTTTCCTAATTATCCCAGCCCCTCAATAACACAGTGGCTTCATTCTTTGTGGACACTCCCCAATAAACTTAACTTTATAACAACATCTTTAATATATTTAGTCAATTCCTTTTTAAAATGTCAGCTTTCTCTATTAGATGGTAAAATCTTGTTTTATTACCTTTACATTTTCAAAGTTTACAATAGATCCTGGCACACATCAATAAGTATTTGTCGACTTAATGATGTAATTATGTCACTAAGTATATTGAGCAAAAGGGCATACATGAGTATAAAGAAATAGGTCACATAAATCCTCAGCTACAAATAGAAAAATAAGTCTGCTTTTGAACATTACCATAATGTTCAAAAATAGAAAAAGGTCTCTTATTACCTACCTGTGTGTTTGAAAGCATAAAATCAAGCTGTCCAAGGCAAAGACGGCTGGGACAATGTGCTTCATTTCTTGTGAGGGTGTGGGGCAAACAGTCAAGAATGACTTAACCCAGACATAGTGGGCTCACTGTGTGTGGGAGAAAGGGAAGCTCTCCCCGAGGGAAAGTAGGAGGCTGCCGTGAGGAGGAGGAAACCCCAGATGAATAAATAGTCCTAAAAAACTACTTGTGACATTTCGTAACCCTTGAAATGAGGAAATAGTTACTTTTTTACAAGAAGACTAGACTATTGGGGAAAAAATGTTGTGAGTCATGGTTTTGTAGATAATACAATAGAATTAAAAATATTTCTAAGTGCATAGTATTTATTTATAGAAGAGGATTCAATACACCTATGAAACTTTATAGTAATTAAAATCATTTTATGTTTTCAACTATCTATAACATCTGTACATGAATGCAATGTTTACTCAAGTTCTTTTTTGTGACTATTGATTATGATAGTTTTATCAAGTAATCATTTATCGTGTTTCACTGGGCTACAGAGGGCTGTATGCAAGATGCATGAAGATTATTTAGTTAACAAGAACAAAGGATTAAAATATCAAATTTCTCTAAATTCCTTTGTTCTTCAGAGGACTTACTTTTCTTATCTGCTTCTCAGGTCCAGCCAAGGAGAGGTGAGAGTGGGGAAAACTAACTTATTATAAACCTCTGTAGCAGGGTTTCAATATTCTTTTTTCTCTATCATTGTAGAAGCTGCAACGTTTACATTTCTGCCTGAGTTAGGTCCCTTACGTCAACAAAGACGTCAAAGTAGGAGTTTAGATTGCTTAACAAAATACCATTTTCCTTTGAGGTTCAGTTTTGATCCTTTCTATTAAAAAAAAAAGAAGTGACCTGGATAGCATCTTAACCACCTCTCCCCGAAGTCCCCAAATTTCTAGCAAGAGCTCGCCTGCCTTTTAGTGTCTTTACTTCTTGACTTACCACTCATTTTTTAGCCCACCTGAATTTAATTTTGACCACCTTCATGCAACAGAATCTACTTTCTTCAAGATCACTGACAACCTCCTCCGGCCCCCTCTGGGTTCAGCCCTTAAAAGGTCAGTGTTCCTCACCTGTCTGGCTCAGAATCTTTTCTCTTCTATAGACCATTTCCTCCTGATTTATCTCAGCTCCCCCTGTGGCTTCAGCTCCCATTCTTTGCTGGCAGTGCCCAGATACATCCTGGGATTTGAGACCCCCTCTCCCTAGAGCCCTCAGCTCCAGGTTAGTACAGTCACAGCCAACCAGGCATATCTACGCGGTAGTTCCTAAAGATGCTTGAATTCAGTTTGTTCCCAATCACATCTGATGATCTCACTGTGCACCTAACTGACCAAGTCAGAAATGTGGAAATCTTCCCTGGCTCCTTAGTCCAGTGCTTCCAACCAGGGACTGATTTTTTCCCTAGCATTTCTCAATTTAATCTATATCTCTTTACCCTAACTGACATTCCCCGAGGCCAGGTTATCATTCCTCAGATCTGACTAGGTGCTTCAGCTCTGTAACTGACTCAGCTTACCCTTGTTTCATCAACTTTGAACCATTGTTTGTGCTGCAACTAGGTTTTTTTTCTCTATAACAAATCTGATCTTATTAGATCTCTGCTTTTAGCCTTTCCCTAGTACCTTATTGTTCTCACAATAAAATCAATGAGTCTTAAATTGGTCTAAAAGACCCCACGATACAACCCAAATGGCTCCCTGGTCTCACCATATCTCTCATGATTCTCAAGCCACTTCCCACATAAAATTAGTTCCTCCAGACTGACCAAATTGCTTTCATTTCAGAAACTGCATCATGCTCTCTCTTACCAAGACTTTCTATGTGCTGCTTCCTTTGTCCTCCACACTCTACCCCTCTCTGAATCAGCTCAAATGTCACCTGCTCGGGCTGGATTTCCCTGACTCCCACCATTGAGATCACTAGCCCCAACCCAGGCACCCATTACCACTTGTATTTGTCTCTATGCCGTAGCAGTCTTCACACCGTTTTGATTATTTGTGTATCACTCCTTTTAGTCTTTAAGTTCCTTAAAGATAAAGATGGGAATTATTCATTATGTGGGTCACTACAAAAGTTTTGAGATGGACCATGTTATGGTCCATTATTTCAATTCCAAGAAACACAGTTGACAATATCTTTTCTGATTCCCCTGTACAAGTTTCAACTTGTGGCTTATTTGCATTTGCAGAGAGGGCTTCATTTGTTTCTACCTGTGCAGATTTTATATTTCTTGATTTTTGTGTATCTCAAAACTTTCATAACGGTCCATGTGGTCTCTTTGGTGCTTATTAGGTATTTGATAACTGAATAAAAGTATGATGATAGGATAAAAAGATTGAAAAGGGGATAGGGGTATGAAAATGAAATTCAGCTGCTGTAATTATCCTCTGAGAAGGAGAATACATAGATTCCAACATTTTGATGCTTTTTAGACAAGCTATTATGTTACCATTTACAAAAGGTAGCTCAAAGAAATCAACCTGCTTTGCTTAAACCATTAAAGATGCCTGGAAGTGCATCCAGTGTTTAACTTACTTCTAGAAAGTTTAATAAAATAGTATTTCTTTTAGTTACTAGAGTGACATCAAATCAATACCTCCATGTATGAGATTGTTCTAAAAAATAAAAATGAAATATGTCTGGAATGATGTACATGCAATTGTGCATTGGACTGTAATATCCTTTCATTTTACATAGGTGGATGAAGAATCAAAAGAGACTAGGTTCCCATAGGAAATTCTGGCTGGTAGCTTGTATAACGCCGTGCAGTGCGACCCTGGAAGGAGTGACGATTCACAGTCCTGGTCTAAGTGTTTCTTGAACCTGACCACGCCCTCCCTTCCCTTCATGTCCCTCTCATAAGCCATGCACAATCCTAATCTTGATTTTGCCAGGTACACATGCTTCTAATTCCTTAACTGTTTGTCTTTCTCCATACTGGAGTATCCTTGCTCTTTCTTGCTGCAAAATCATGTTCTTTCCTATTATTTTGTGACTTAGTGATTTAGAATCGTCATAGCAGATATGTTTCAGTCCTATCTTCTAATGAGCTCTGCAAGTAAAATAGGGAGAAAAACAGTCCAATAGGGTTAATGTGAAGATGTGCTTTTCTGTATGCACAGATTTTGGCTCATAGGGAACCGATTGGTTTTCACCCTTGAAAGCTCATCTGCTCTTAACCTTACAGAACATAGATTATTCTAAATGTCCTAAACCATGCTGTGTTGTAAACTGCCCATAATGTGTCCCTTTATCTGCTTCTCTGTAAAATGTAATTTTTGCCTGATTCTAGATATTAAATTAGTCTTCTGTCTTTATCTACAGTACCTACATTTTGCTCTAGTGTATTATGAATGCCTGTGATCCTCATGCTACACCAAGAATGGTGGAGTTAGGAAGACAGACTCCGGAGCCAGATTGTAGGTTTACCTCTTGCCTTCTCCTCTTCTGCTGTGTGACTGTTGGCAAGTTACTTAAGTTCTTTACGCTTCAGTGTCCTCACTTGTGAAATGGAGATAAGGTGCCCCCCCAAATCATCATACATAGGGAAAAATGGGAAATTGTAGCTAAATATACCTTTCTTTACAAAATATTCATTATAACTTTTTTTTTTTGCAGTTTTTGGCCAGGACCAGTTTGAACCTGACACATCTGGTATATGGGGCTAGTGCCCTTCTCCTTTGAGCTGCAGGTGCCACCCTCATTATAACATTTTACAAAGAGAATATTTTGCAAATATTCTGTAAAGTGTTGCAATGCATATTTTGTAAATAAAAGTACACTTAGCTACAATTTCCTATTTTCCCTATGTATGGCGACTTTGGGAATGCCCTGTCTTATGAAGTTTAAGTGAGTTAATATGTGTTAAGCACTAAGAGTGGGGTTTGGGATGGAGTAAGCACTCTTTATAATTGTTTATATATAATTGATGCCTTCAACAGAATCTCTTATTCTTTGACAGCAGTTGTAACACTTTGTGGATAGATACCATGATCCAAACTTCCTTATACTCCTAAAAGTGTCTCACCAAGACAAGGTGCATAGTAGTAGGTCAATAAATTGTAACTATGATCGTATTTGTAGCCCAGTTGTACTTATTCACAAACTCAGGACACAAGTTTGTTCTTATCTCATAATTGCAATTTCAATTATTTAAGGCTCCTTCCATTTGCCCTCAGTGTGGTTCAGAGTCAGCTCCTCTTCCAAACACCAGGCAGTGTCTGCCACATGGCTACTTGGGTCCTGTGTATTGTGGTGGCTGCTTCTGTATCACTACAGGGATGTCCTTGCTGGCTCAGATCGCTACTCCAGCCATGGTGGTGCACACGTTGGCTCCAAGATCAGGCCTACATGTTCAGCTATAGCTCTCAAGCACTTTAAACTGTCTCCACGGGGCTTCTTACATTGTATGTGCATCAGCTTTAGGTCATTGCTCTTTCTTTACCCTAAGTACTCAAAGATGTTCTTTTCAGCCCTCCAGTTCTGGTGAGGGCAATCTCATTGCACCATGGCATGTTTCTCTAACCTCAAATTGCCGTGAGCAGAGTTTGGGGGATGTGTCTCTGTCCTTTTCTTTCTGGAAGGTTTTAGGGTCCATGTGCACATTTGTCCACTCCTTAGCTGAGCTATGCATACCAAAGGGAAGGCCACATTTCAAAAAACAAACAAACACAAAATCCCCAAATTAATTAAAAATAAAAAATTCTGAATTATGCCCTTGGAAGGCATGGTTTATCTCTTATCCTACTCGGTTCATCAGACCAGTTCTGATCAAGATGACTTCCTATGTGCTGGAGGCAGTGAGCTAACTGCTGGCTGTTGGGTGTCCTCTCAAGGTCATTTTTAACTGCCACCTTTTAAGAGGCATGATGTTTCTGATTCTTTCATATTTTTTTTCTCATTTAGGCTTTAATATAACACAAAATACAGGTGAATTAAACTTTTAAATGCTAAAAAGCAATAAATAAAATCCTATTAGGACAAGCTGGACCTGGTAGGGACTGTCCCAGTTTTAAGAGTGTGAAATTAAAATGTAATTTTGGCCTCAATTCTGGTATTAAATTAGTCACAACTTATACAAATGACTATTGTGGGGAAAAAATATGCAAAGTGGGGATTCTGCCTCAAATAGCTCTTTATCTGGGCGAGTCAGTTCTTTGCAGTTCTTCACCAGAAAAAGATGTTGAACCACACTCACTTCGTTCACTTAAGAGAATTCTAATTATTTGTTATTATTGTTGCTGTTATTCATATACCACTCTTCTCTGTCAAACTGCATAAAACACACTAGGAATTCTGAACATAAGTATGAGATGAGTTTATAGTATTCCTGGTTTAATTACGGAGGTAGGAAATGTATATAAAAAAACGATTTTCTGTTTTTACGTGCTTTTGTAAGAGAAAGCAGGAATTTTCTACCTGTAGAAAAAAAGTCTTGAAAGTACTGTACATTACCCTTCTCCTTGTTAGTTACAGAGGGAGATGGCTCTGAGGTCATCTCTGGTTGTTATATTATCATTTGTTCTTCTCATCTACATTCCCCTTCCTCACTCCTCACATTAATATTGAGGTCAGGTTTAATGGATACCTGCCAGGCCCTCTGGGGAAGACAAGAAAAAATGAGGAAGGTGGTCTAAGGGCTATTAACAGGAAGAGTTAATCCTGGAGAATGAAGGAGGGAACAGAACAACCTCAGCAACCATTTCACACTCCTAGAACAGGGAGAATATTATTAGGAAAATAGACTAGTGTATTTATTTTCCTCCCATGAATCTTGCGTTCTTAAAGGCTCACGCATACTAGGCTGAGTTCCCTCCTATAGGCAAAGAGAAGGCAGATCTCTTTGACAACAGGCCATCTTCTGCCAGCCTCATATTCTAAAGGTGGCTTTCTCCTGTCAGAATGGAGCAGGACAATAGCATTGACACACATTCTTTATCAAAATCCAAAAGGATATTCTAACTTATGACCTATTAAATATATCAAAACCTTGGCCTGTTAGATCTGATCCTTGAGTTTGCTATCCTTACTAGAAAGGAATAATGGAAAAGTCTTCCCCTTCTTGTTTTGCTGGACTGTGGGAGAAAGATGGGTGTTGAAGGCTGGAAACACATACAGATGCACCATTATCACATCTATCTCTTGTGTCTGGATGTAAAGGCATGCTAAATAACTTGAAGACAATAATAAAAAAAAAAAGCAAAACACATACACATACACCTCAGAGGGACTTGCATTTTTATTTGTTTGTTTGGGGATCCATAAACTAAGCGCCCACATGGCCAGAGTGAAGGATCTGAGCATAACTTCCCAGAGTCTCCATCAAACTCTACATAGCATAAATGCACTCCAAACATCTTGAGTTCCTCTGGGAGTCATGTGGAAAGTAGGCAGTACTTCTAGCTAAACCAGTTTAGGGGAGGGAAGAGTGTTACTGCAGTATAGACAAAGTGTACTTTGTAAGTATATCAGCTAAAACTCAAGTAGAAGTCATAGCCAGACCTCAAGAAGAGAAATGGAACCAGGAAAAGTTGAGATAGGGCCAAGTGGGGAGCCCCGTGAAAGCTGAGTTCATTTGCTGAAAGATTTGTCTTCATGTGCCAATAGGTGGCATAGTACCCAGGTGGATAGGGACATTGTATAGAAGAAAGGAGAGCTTAGGACTCTATAATGACCTAAGCAGAGAATCTAAGAACTTCCCTTCTCTTTTGCTTTAAAGTGAGGCATGCTTTCTGATGTCAGTGTCACATTTCCTATACAGTCTGCTGAACTGTGAGCTAAATAAGCTTCTGGTATTTTCTTTATAGTAATGCAAAATGAACTAATAAATCGGTTGATCCCAGGTCCAGGGTAATGCCTAAGAGCCCATTTTCCAGGACAGCCTCTACAGTCCCATACTTCAAAGCCCATCTCTGCAGACCCCGTCTCCAGGTCTGTCCCAGGAGCATGAAGTTCCTGGCCAGGCACATTAATCTACCCTCCAAACAAGTACACACAGACTCAGCCTTCAAGCTGGCCCCAACAGACTAAGGCTCCACTTGTGCCCCCTGATCCAGGCACCAGTTCCTACAGACTCAGGCTCTAGGCCCACTGCTGTCCTAGGCCAGCCTCATTTTATGGACCTGTCCCTGCTTAGGCCCACTTCTATGCCAGGCCAGTCCAGGGCTCTAGAGACATCCCATGGCCCTGGTTCTAGGCCTCCTCCAATGGATTCAGGGTCCAAGACTAGACTACCCCAGCAGAACCTGGCACTAGCCTGACCCCTGCATACCTAGGCTCCAGTCTCATTACCATGGACCATTCCAGTGCCAAGTTGGCTCCTGCAACTCAGGTTTAGCCTTACCCTAGTGGCAGTCAGCCACTCTGGCCTCAGGCTTCAGGTGGGCCTCTGTGGATACAGATTTTAGGCTTCTCCCAAAGGATTAGGCCCCAGAAACATCACTGTAGATCCAGTCAACAGGCCCACTGAAAGCCAGTCTATAACGAAAGGAAGGGATGCTTACTTCTTCAGAAGCATAGACATCAATGTAAAACCATAAGGATCATAAATGATCAAGGAAATATAACATCATCAAAGAAACAAAATAAAGTATGAGTAACTGACCCTAAAGAAATAGAGATCTATGAACTATCTGACAAAAAAATTGAAAATATCACCTTAATTATTATTTCAATAGATTGAGGGGGCACACATGCATGGTTTTTGTTACATCAATAAGTTGTATAGATATGAAGCCAGAGCTTTCAGTCTGTTTGTCACCAGAACAGTGTACATTATACCAAATAGGTAATTTTTTTATAGTTGAGGATTCATTGAGGGTAAAAGAATCAGGTTACATTGATTGCATTTGTTAGATAAAGATCCTCTTATAATTGTGTTCCATGCCCAAAAAGTGTGCCACAGATTGTGACCCCCTGCCCTCCCCCCTTCCCTCTCTCTGCTCTCTCCTTCCCCTACCCACCACCATGGTACTGGGTCATTATCCTTATATCAGAATTGAGCACATAGGATTCTTGCTTCTCTATTCATGTGATGTTTTACTAAGAATAATGTGTTCCACTTCCATCCAGGTTAATACAAAAGATGTAAAGATCTTTTTTAATGGCTGAATGATATTCCATGGTATACATATACCACAGCTTGTTAATCCATTCCTGGGTTGGTGGGCATTTAGACTATTTCCACATTTTGGCAATTGCAAATTGAGCTGCGATAAACAGTCTGGTGCAAGTGTTCTTATGGTAAAAGGATTTTTTTTTCCTTCTGGGTAGATGCACAGTAATAGGATGGCAGGATCAAAAGGGAGATCTAGTTTAAGTTCTTTGAGGGTTCCTCATACTTCTTTCCAAAAAGGTTGTATTAGTTTGCAGTCCTACCAGCAGTGTAAAAATGTTTCTTTTTCTCCACATCCATGCCAGCACCTGCAGTTTTGAGATTTTGTGATGTGGGCCATTCTTGCTGGGGTTAGATGATATCTTAGGGTGCTTTTGATTTGCATTTCTCTAATAATTAGAGGCAATAAGCATTTTTTTCATATGTTAGCTATTTGTCTGTCTTTAGAGAAGGTTCTGTTAATCTCTTTTGCCCAGTGATATAAGGGATAGTTGGCTCTTTTTATGTTGATTTTGAGTTCTCTGTAGATCCTAGTTATCATTTTTTATCTGATTCAAAATATGCAAATATCCTTTCCAATTGTGTAAGTTATTTGTTTGCTTTTGTTGTTGTCTCCTTAGCTGTACAGAAGCTTTTCAGTTTAATTAAGTCCCATTTGTTTGTTTCTGTTGTTGCTATTGCCATGATAGTCTTCTTCATAAAGTCTTTCCCCATGCTGATAGCTTCCTTCTGGGTAGATGCCCTGTAATAGGTTTGCAGGATCAAAAGGGAGATCTAGTTTAAGTTCTTTGAGGGTTCTCCATACTTCCCACACTTTCTTCGAGGATTTTTATTGTTTTGTGCCTTAGATTTAGGTCTTTTATTGATCTTGAATCAATTTTTGTGAGTAGAGAAATGTGTGGGTCCAGTTTCAGTCTTTCACATGTGGATATCCAGTTCTCTCAGTACCATTTATTAAATACTGTTTGTGTATGTTCCTGTTTGAATTATCAAAGATTAGGTGGCTACACGATGTTAGTCTCATCTCCTGGTTTTCTATTCAGTTCTGATGTCTATGTCTCTATTTTTGTGCCAAAACCATGTTGTTTTGGTCACTATGGTTTTTATAGTACAGCCTAAAGTCTGGTAGGTTGATGCCCCCAGATGAGCTTTGTTTTTATTACTAAGAATTCCCTTGACAATACGGGTTTTTTTCTGGTTCCATACAAAATGAAGAATTATTTTTTCTAAGTCTTGAAAGTATGATGTTGGTAGTTTAATAGGGATGGCATTAAATCTGTAGATTGCTTTGAGAAGTATAGACATTTTAACAATGTTGATTCTTCCCAGCCATGGGCATGGTATGTTCTCCTGTTTGTTAATATCTTCTGCTATTTCTTTTCTCGGGGTTTCATAGTTCTTTATAGAGGTCCTTCACCTCTTTTGTGAGGTATATTCCAAGATATTTCATTTTCTTTGAAGCTACTGTGAAGGGAATTGTGTCCTTTGATTAGCTTCTCATCTTGGCTATTATTGGAATATACAAAGGCTACTGATTTGTGGACATTAATTTTATATCCTGAGATGTTACTGTATTTTTTGGTTACTTCCAGGAGTCTTATGGTTAATTCTTTGGGGCGCTCTAAGTATAAGATCATATCTTCAGCAAAGAGGGAGAGTTTCATTTCCTCTGCCCCCATTTTGATGCCCTTTATTACCTTCACTTGCCTGATTGAACTGGCTAGAACTTCCAACCCTATGTTGAATAATAATGGTGATAGAGGACAACCTCATCTTGTTCCACTTCTGAGTGGAAAAGCTTTCAGTTTTACTTCATTCAGTATAACATTAGGTGTGGGTTTGTCATAGATGGCTTCAATCAGTTTGAGAAATGTGTTGCCAAATGCCTATATTCTTCAGAGTTCTAATTACAAAAGGATGTTGAATTTTATTGTATGCTTTTTCTGCATCTATTAAGAGGATCATATGGTCTTTGTTTTTGCTTCTGTTGATATGGTGAATTAAGTTTATGGATTTGCATATGTTAAACCATCTTTGCATCCCTGGGATGAAACCTATTTGATCATGATATATGACTTTTTTAATGATTAGCTGTAATGTATTGGTTGGTCTCCTTCCTCCATTCTGGTTCTCAGATCTTGCAGTTCCATAGGTTTTCCTGGATAAGTAACATCCCAGAAATTTTGTTAATATTTTTATAGTCACTCTTTGAAGTCCCTAAACCCATCTTTCTTTTGCTTCCATGGTGAAGGCTTGCAAACATAACAATGATGTTTGCATACTTCTATGATCCTTAATATTTTGGGACTGTGGCTCCTTAGATCTGAGAAAAAGAAGTGAGGTTTTTCAGCATATTTTCAGACATGTGAAAATATATGGTATTGAAGGCCAGGTTTTTTTTAAAACTGTCATTCTCCCCCATATTTGCATCTTTTCAGAAATGTAGGTCCTATTACATGCCAGGAGCCATAGTCATTTACCCATGAGGCCAGGCTCTCTCACAGCACCTTTGAATCTCAATTACCGCCTAAAAGTTCTGCCATCCCACCTGAGATATTTAACTCTCTGCCTCTACTTCACCTGTCTGTTGGTCTCACAAAGCACTACATAGACCTGAATTCCTCTGAAGCTCAATATGTCCCCTTGGATATATTTGGTATCCAAAGCAGAGTCTATTTCTGTTATGAAAATGTCTTCTGTATGCTTTCTGGATGTTGAGTTTGCAAACTCAGGGTCTATAGTGAGTCTTCCTGCTGTCTGTTTCCTCTACTGTAACTTTTGTACTCACTTCTATTTCACTTTCAGGTCACTTGGTCTTATAGGATAAGGAGAAAACTGTCCCTCTCATTTTTATCCGTAGCCCTTATCCTGTAAGACCAAGTTTCAGCTGTGATGATGATGAAGGCTCAGATGGCCTGTCACGGAGACCCAAACCCCAGAATATATGGGAAATGTGAGGTAGGCCCTGTCATGGAAGCACCTGGCAGACACTGAGCTCTAGGCAGAATTAAACATTTTGCCACTGTTTCTGGACACCAACCCTTCCGGTAAATTTATTCATTTGCTCTGTAAGTTTTATTTTCTATATAATAGGTTGTACTTGTCCAAACATTGAAAGTCATCACCTAACTACACCAAAGGTCATCACACCATCACACCTAGATAATAAACTAAACAGTTTAGATAATAAATTTTACAATCTACCTAATACTGTACTGAATAGGTTTTCTGCATGTGTGGCTAGCTCTGTGATACCATAAAGTGACACATTTACTTACATGTTGAACCCAACAAATGGCATAGTCACTTATATTTCTAAAGAACTTCTGGCCATTTTTTATTTACAAAACAACTCTGGGGCACACCAATGACAAGAAAGATGGATGTGTGTTGTGTTAGAATGAGCATTAATTATATAATAATTAATAACATTAATAATGATAATAACAGTTAAAACTGATTGAGTTTCCCGAGTGAATGTCATCCCACTAAACACTTTGTATAAAGTTCATCATTTAATTCTAAAGCAGCCTGAATTAGATGTGCCAGAGAAAGAGAGACAATGTAGGATCATATTTGTGGAAGGTCTCAATGTATCTATCAATGATAAGTTCTAATTTTTTAATGAATTTTCTTATGATAATTTTTAATGATTCTATACTGAGAAGTATTTTCAGGAGTGTAGATTACTATATATGGACTATACATACAATGTTGTATATACAGTAATAGTAGGTATGATATATTAAGGCTTTCCCCATAAACCTCGTAAGATGATAGCACAAAGGTTGCCAGCTAAAAATTTTATAAATCTAAATGTGATGACTGAAATATCATTCAGAGAAAAAATGTAGTAAATGAGAATCAAGGGAGGGAAACCAGAGTTTAAGAAGGTTGGTGCACATTACTGGAAATTCTCAGAAAAATCCCCTACCAATAAAAAAACAAGTAGGGTTCAATAGGCTGACTTTTATCTGTTATTAAACAAGGTATAGCTAATGCATCCATGTTTTTCCAACATCAAAACTGAACTAAACAAACCTTTTTATGTTGTATGAGGGAGATGAACAAATAATTTCTGCAAGTCTGTTTAAAATTTATGTTTATAAATCTTGCTTAGAATTTTGTTTTATACATACACACACATGCCATCAACAACTTAAAATTTTTCCCTGTATAGCCCAAATATGACAGGCAAATATTGCAATTGAATAGCACCATGGGTCAACAATGTGGCAAAGGTTAGGAGAAAGGGTTAGAAAACTACCATCTCCAATCATTTGGAGGAACTGTCTCTTGTAAGGCACACAGGCACCCTCTTTCACACAGAGGGTGAAAGACCCATCTAGGCTCTCACCTACTGATAAGCTAGTGATGCTCTCTGAGTGCCCAATAATACTGGGGTCAGAAAAGAGTACTTTCTTCCTTGAGCACAAAAATTAACATTTGTATGGCATTGCATTTGATAGAGGACGAAAAGGAGAAGCAAAAGAAGCAGCCACCAATATAGAACAGAAAGAGGAGGCATCCCTAATGTTGGCAGGCTCTTAAACAACAGGGTAGTTCCATTGGCCACATATCTGGGTAGGGCTCTCGGTCTAGCCTGAGGGTCTGACACCAGGGTCATATAGTAGATATTCTACATTACTACTATACACGATAAATATGCTGATCCCCAGCTGCATCACTAAAGATTAAGAGCAATATCTTGAATTGGAAGAGTCCAGTGAAATATTTTTTTTTTCAGGATAACAAAGAGAGATTTTATTTAGGAAGAACAGAGAGAAATCTTAGAGCACTTCCAAAGAGAGTTGGTCATGGGTCCCTCTGGGAAAGAAAAGAGAGAGACCCCTACTCTAAAATCTTAAGCATTTTCTCTGTCCTCAACTCACTTGTGGAGCTCAGAAATGGACATAGATTCATTTCCTCACCAAAGAACAGAGCAGCTGGTTATGGGAAGTTCTCTCCTTCCCTGTATCTTGGGTTCTCCAGGTTCAAGTGGGAAAGGAAGGAATGGGAGGAGTATATAATGAAGTCACCTAAAAAACCAGAAGCTCTAGTTCATTTTTCTTTTAGGTTTTAGACTTACGTTCAAGGTTAAAAATCAGTTGAGAAAAATTATGAAAATGTTATTAGTTGATTAAATTTCTATTCAAATTCAAAGAAAAGATAATAGTCTTATTTCACACTTGAGAAATCTGAAGCTTATAAGTAAATCAACTTGTTAAACCAAGACTTTAACCCAGGTCTGTACTTATTGTAATGTGTATCTTCCTAATCACCCACATTTTTTTTTGTTCTTTTTTTTTTTTTAATAATTTTATTGAATCATAATTATGTACATTGGTGCAATCACAGGGCAAGATTCATATACATTCAGAAATATTTTGATCATACTGTTACAGATATCCTTCATGGCATTTCCTTGATCACTATATAA
>CAUYON010078783.1:0-13165 GCA_963573935.1 Arctocebus calabarensis
CCAATTCCTGGGCTCAAGCGAGTCTCTTGCTTCCATCTCCCAAGTAGCTGGGACTACAGGCACCCGCCACAACACCCGGCCATTTTTGTGGTTGCAGCCGTCATTGTTGTTTGGCAGGCCTGGGCTGGATTTGAACCCGCCAGCTCAGATGTACGTGGCTGGCGCCTTAGCCCGTTTAGGCACAGGTGCCGAGCCATATAATCATTGTATCTGACTTCTTTCACTTAGTATAATGTCTTTAAGGTTTGTCCTTATAGAATTTATCAATTCCTTATGGCTGAATAGGAATTGTATATTACAATTTGTCATAGTTCATTTGTTGGTGGCCACTTGGGCTGGTTTCATCTTTTAGGTAATGCAAATAATGCTACTATGAACATACGTGTGAAGTTATTTATTTGAGTACCCAATTTAGACTATTTGTGGCATATGCCTTGGAGTGAAATTACTGTATCATATGGTTAGTCTATGTTTAACCTTTTGAGGATCTGCTGTACTGTTTTCCACACCAGCTGTGCTATTTTGAGTTTCCTCAAGCATATGTATAAGGTTTCAAATTTCTCCACATCTTAATCAACTCTTTTTGTTTTATTTCTTTTTTTTTGAAATCACTATAGCCATTTTAGAAGGTGCACTTGGTTCATAATTGTGGTTTTTAGTTTGCATTTTTCTAACGATTAATGATGTGTCTCTTTTCATGTCATCATTGGCCATTTGTATATATACCTTGAAGAAATGTCTATCAAAGTCTTTTGCCCAAATTTTAATTGGGATGTTTGTCTTTTTGTTGAGTTGCAAAAGTCTCTTATATATTCTGTATACTAGAGATTTATCAGATCTGTTATATGAAAATATTCTTTCTTATTCAATGGGTTTTTTCGATTGCTTTTTAATGTCCTTTTATGTAGCAACAATTTTTAAAATTTTGATAAATTCCAATTTACCTATTTTTTCTTTTGTTGTTGTTGCTTTTAGTGTCATATCTAAGAATCCATTGCCAAAGCCTCTCTTTCGTTCTGTCAAAGTGAGCGTCATATAACTTAGGGCTCTGTTTTTTCAGTGCATATATTATTATAATTGTTATTCGTTCTTGATAAATTTACTCTTTATCAAAACATAGGCCCTTCTTTGTCTCTGGTAACAGTATTCTACTTAAAGACTATTTGTTCGATATTAATATAGCTATCCCAGCTGTATTTTTTGGTTACTATTTGATGGAATATCTTTTCCCATCTTCTCACTTTCAACCAATTTGTGCCTTCACAACTAAACTGAATCTCTTTCTATAGCTGATCCAATTTTCTAACACATTGTGCCAATCTTTGTGTTTTGACTGGAGAGTTTCATCTATTTGCTTTAAAGAAAGCAATTTCTGATGAGGAAGGAATTACTTCTTTCATATTATAACTTGTTTTCCACATATTATAGATTGACCATTTCTTTCTTTCTTTCTTTCTTTTTTTTTTTTTTTTGAGACAGAGCCTCAAGCTGTCACCCTGGATAGAGTGCTGTGGCATCATAGCTCACAGCAACCTCTAATTCCTGGGCTCAAACAAGTCTCTTGCCTCTACCTCCCAAGTAGCTGGGACTACAGAAGTGCTTGCCACAACGCCAGGCCATTTTTTGTTTGCAGCCATCATTGTTATTTGGCGGGCCTGGGCTGGATTCGAACCCGCTAGCTCAGGTGTACATGGCTAGTGCCTTAGCCCGTTGAGCCACAGGCACCGAGCCAGATTGACTATTTCTTATCCAAACTTTTTGAGACAGGAGTGTTCTGAATTTGGGATATTTTTGGATTTTGTAACATTTGCATATGCATAATTTGAAATATTGGGAATGGGACCCAAGTCTAAACATGAAATTCATTTATGTTTCATATACACTTTGTACACGTAGCTTGAAGCTAAATTTATATAATATTTTTAATAATTTTGTGCATAAAACAAAGCCTAGGTACATTGAACTGTCAAAAAACAAAGGCATCACTATCTTTGTCATCCATGTGTATAGTCTTTGGTTGCTTAGCATCCCCATTATTCCTGACTCTTAATTTATGTGCCACTACTAAGCAATTATTTTCTTATACTTATTGACACATAAGTCCTTATTAGTAAAAAATATGACACACCAATACTGCAGTGAAAAAATAATGTCTTTAGGGCAACTAAACAATGCAGTAGAACCATCAGAGTATCTACACCAGTTTTTAAACATTAGCCACAACCAACAATTACTATCTGCCTACAATATTATGTTTTGATTAAAAGATTACTGTACACTATATTTTAATTTTTTTAGGTGAAAGGAATCAGTTGCAGGAACAAGAAATAGGTTTGCTGGGGATGAAAAAATATTTTGGTGGATGGATTTTTAAACTGTTTCTTTTAGGCTCATCTGCCTTATTAGCAACATGTTTTTGTTGGTGGTGGTGGTGTTTGCCTTAGAAGTCTCTCTTTGATTTTATAAACTGACATGATTTCTTGTTCTGTTATAAATGTATGCTGATCTAGTTCTTCAATAAGCTCATCACACATTTTCAACATGTCATCCATAGGCACTTCTGCAGTTTTAACAATGGTGTCATCATCATAATCACTATCAAAAGTGGAGTATTTTTAATCCAAAGTGGTTGGGACTAGAGTTGGGGAAGTTGGGGAATTTTTTGCTTGTGACATCATGTCAGTGCTCAAAAAGTTTTGGATTTTAAGGACTTTCAAATTTGGGATTTTCAGATTAGGATGCTCAGCCTGTACATATGTTTTTTATTGAATCTAATTAATCTTTATAGTGCACTGTTTTTATTCTCTTCTCTTTTTAATTTTGTATATTTCAGATATTTTATTAGTATTTAAATAATATAACTTATCATTTTATTATTTAAAATAAGAAAATTATAAGTAATATTGAAATAAGATGATTTTAGATGATATTAAAATTAACATGATTAATTTATTAACATTGGCTATTTGGAAAATACCTATTTATATTCTTTACCTATTTTTAATCAGTTTGTTTTCTTGATATTATTTTATATGCTTCTTATATATATTGGATATTAGTTCCCTACTGGAAGTAGAATTTGCAAACATTTTCTCTCATTTCAGAGGTTGTCTTTTCATTTTTTTTTTTTACTTTCTCCTTTGCCATGTTTCTTATGATGTTGTCCCACTGTTTACTTTTTCTTTTGTTGCTTGTACTCTTCATGTTATATCCAAAAAATCATTACTAAAACGTGTATCAGGGAACCTTCTCCTTATATTTTCTTCTAGGAGTTTTATGTTTCAGCTTGACATTTAAGTCTTTAATCCATGTTAAATTGATCTTTGCATGTGGTAGAGGATAATGATCTGATTTTATATCTTCACCTGTGATGATCTCATTTTCCTAACACCATTTATGAAAGAAACTATCCTATTGTGTATTACTGATACCTTTGTCTGAGATTAGTTGACAATATGGGCAGAGTTTGTTTCTGGGCTTTCTTTTTTGTTTCATTTGTCTACCAAACATTTAAAGAAGATCTAATACCAATTTTTCTCAAACTATTCCAAAAAATTGAAGCAAAAGAAATTCTTCCACACTCTGAGACCAGCATTACCCTAATACTAAGATCAGACAAAAACATAACGAAAAGAAAAAAAAGGTAAATAATCCTGATGAATAAACTCATATGCAAAAGTCCTAAACAAAATAAGCACATATTAAGCTAACAAACTGAATTCGACATTACAGCAAAATGACTGTTCATAGTGATAAAGTGGGACTCATGACAGGGATACAAGGATGTTTCAACATATACAAACAAATAAATTTGATATATTACATTAAGAGAAAGAGACAAACATGATCATGGCGGTCGATGCCGATGTTGAATTTTATCAAATCCTTTTTGGTGTGAAGCCATCAGATCTTGGGCTTTATTTGATGGGAGACTTTTTATTACTGATTCAATCCTGTTATTTGTTATTGATGTGTTCCACTTTTCTATTTCTTCTTGAGTCAGTCTTAATAGGTTTTATATATCTAGGATTTTTTTCATTTCTTCTAGGTTTTCTCATTTTTTCTTATATAAATGTTCATAATAATTTCTAGTAAACCTTTGTATTTCTGTGGTCTCAGTTGCAATGTCTGTTTTCATTTCTGACTGTATTTGCGTCATCTCATTTATTAATTAGTTTGATTAAAGGTTTGCTAACTTTTGTTTATCTTTTCAAAAAAAACTGTGGATTTAATTGATCTTTCCATTTTTTAAAATTACTTTTTAATTTATTTCTGCTATGATCGTCATTGTTTTTCTCCTTCTGATTTCATGTTAGGGTTCTTATTTTTCTAGTTCCTTGAGGCACAATGTTAGACTGGCTTTTAAGATCTATTTTTTTGATGTGGGTGCTTATTGCTAAAAAATTTCTCTTGTAACTGCTTTTTCTGTATTCCATAAGTTTTGGCATTCGATTTTGATTTATCGTAAGGTACTTTTTTTATTTCCCCTCATTGACATATGGATTGTCAAAAAGCATGTTATTTAATCTCTATTTTTGTACAATTCTCTAAAGTTCCCCTTATTATAGTTTTTTTTCCATTGCAGTCAGAAAAGATATTTCCTGTGATTTTTAAAAAAGTTTATTAAGAATTGTTTTGTAAACTAAAACATGGTCTATACTGGAGAATATTCCATGTCCTGGTGAAAAGAATGTGTACCCTGTAGATGTTGAATGGAATGTCCTATAAATGTCTCTTAGGTCCATTTGGTCTAGAGTGCAGTTTACCTCCATGTTTCTTTGTTAATTTTCTGACTGGGCGATCTTTCCATTGCTAAAAGTATTTTATTGTAGTCTCTCATCCTTTTTTTCTGTTAATATTTAGTTTATATATTTAGATGTTCTGATGTTAGATGCATGTATATTTACAATTAATATGTCCTCTTGTTCTGTTACCTCTTTTATCATTATATAATTATCTTCTTTGCCTCATTTTATAGTATTTGTCTTATAGTCTTTTTTTTTTTTGAGACAGAGCCTCAAGCTGTCACCCTGGGTAGAGTGCAGTGGCATCACAGCTCACAGCAACCTCCAATTCCTGGGCTCAAGCAAGTCTCCTGCCTCTGCCTCCCAAGTAGCTGGGACTACAGGCGCCCGCCACAATGCCTGGCCATTTTTTTTTTTTTTTTTTTTTTTTTTTGGTTGCAGCCGTCATTGTTGTTTGGCCGCCGAGGCTGGATTCGAACCCACCAGCTCAGGTGTACGTGGCTGGCGCCTTAGCCCACTGAGCCACAGGCGCCGAGCCTTGACTTATAGTCTTGTTGAGGACCAGCCCCAACTATGCTGTGTGTTCCCTCCCAATGGCCTGGCAGAAATGAGAGAACAAAGGAAAAATGAAAAGGCAAGAGACAAGAGAAAGTTTCAGAAGTAGCTGGAACATCAGAAAGCTGCATGCCCTTCTTTGTGAGGCATCAGCATACAGTATCTTACTCCAGGCTAGCTCCATTTTTATTTCATACACCATTGTTTTAATCATAAATCTCATGAGGGAAAGGCAAACAATTATGTTATGTTCCTTGCTGCACTTGCCATTTTTCTAACTAAACTATTTCTTTAACTAACTACATTAATTGGATGGATTTACTTTTTCCTTTTTATTGCTTTAAGGTATTTATTATCGTAATACAAATAAAACAGGGGATGATGTCCAAGAAGCAGGATGTCAGAGAAGACCCCAATTAGGCCACATACACAAATTAATACTCAAGAAGTCTTGTTTCTCAGATAGACCAACGCTTCTATTTACACCAAAGTGAAGAAAAGAGATGTTTTTCTGTACTTATCTGGTCTGAAGTGACTCTGGCGTTTTTTACTGATATCAAAACATTCTGCGTTTCTTAGCTCCTCAAACACACTTCCCCCTGAGTACTGCTAGAGCAAGCCTTGCCTGCTTAGTGACCTCTGCAGCAGCGTGGTGCTGGGGGTAGGGTGCAGTTTCAGTAAGACTTTTTCTTGAGTTTTGTTTTTAAAGGGCCTACAGTGCCTTTTGCACTGGGTGGAGGGTCTCTCTTATCCACATCTCTCCTGACTTGGTGCCCTTGGGCCCATCATGTGCAATCATTTTCTTAATTCAATTTCTAACCTTCTTTTAACTAATACTTGAATGTTAGTTTTAAGCTTATTAAGCTATTATTGCTAACACTGTAAGCACATCAAGATATGACTTCCCTTAAGCACTCCAACGTGTGCCTGCTAAGTCCATTTTATGCTCTTTTTAGATGTTAATTTTTATGGAATAACTGTTCCATCCATTCACTTTCAGTGTAATGTGTCCTTATCGGTAACACGAGTTTCTTGTGGTAACATATAGGTAACATATAGTTGGGCCTTGTGCTTTGTTTTGTTACTTAATTCTTTTAGCCACTCTATATATTTTAATTGGAGAATTCAAACCATACACATTCAAGATAATTATCGATAGATGAGGACTTACTCCTTCCATTTTGTTACTCACTGTAATGAGTGGGGCAGGCACTGAGACTGGGCCCCCTCAGAATCTGCTGTGGGGTCGAGACTGGCAAAGCTACCTTGTTGGCTCAGCTTGGCATATGCCTATCGGAAGGTCAGTGGGATATTTTCCCAATAATAGTGAGAGAAGCTGGAGTTGAGATTGGGCTCCCCTTGGGATCTGCTGTGAGAAGAAGCTAGCAAACTTATCAGATTGGTATATATTCCCCCAGAAGGTTCCTGGAAAGGCAAGGTAGAAGCTAGCAAACTTATCAGATTGGTATATATACCCCAGAAGGTTCCTGGAAGATAAGCTGTATTAGGGGCTACAGCTGAGACCGAGACTCCACAGGATCTGCTATGGGGACAGAGGCTATTGAGACTGTCTTACTGGCTTACATTAACCTGCATCTACCTACAAGTTCCTGTACAGACAGGATAGTTCCTTGACTGCAACAGGAGGAACTAAGACTGAGTTCTGTTAAAATTTATTGTGGCACAGAAACAGGCAAGCCCATCATAGAGACTCATACTCCCAGGCTGTGAGACATGGGTCCTCATGTGAACAGTTCTAAGGTGAGACCTCACTTGAGAGAGATTGGAGTCAATCCACATGGCAACTTCCCTGATCACTGATGAGGCTGATGTCAGTGGGCAGACAAGACTCTCTGCTGAGGTGTTAGTGCAAAGAAATTGTCCTGGATTTTTTTGGCAGATGGTTTTAGTTGCATGTTTGAGTCCAAATCAGGCTATAGCCAAGCCCCTCAGGGAAGGGGTCATTTCTGGGCTTGAACCCAAGGGCAGGATCAGAAGGTCTGCCACCTGGGTGCCAGTCTGCACTCTTAAACCCACCCTCCTATATCTTTGGATCCATTAGGTTCCACAGCCTTCTATCTGAATACTGGTGATCCCACAGAGAGACTTCTCCGAGGTGGAAGCACAGTTTCTGTAGTTTCGAGGGAATTTGAGCAGACATTTTGCTGATATCTAAGCTACCCTTTCATTGTAAAGAATAGACTTGCCAGGTATTATGTTCTTGATTAGCAGGAGTATTTTCAGCACTTTAAATATATTATCTTTCTCCCTTCAGGCCCACTTATACGCTGAAAAATTTGTTGACAGTCTTATCAAGCTTCAAGTGTATATAAATCACTTTTCTCTTGCAGTTTTAAAATTTTTTGCTCTCTTTAACCTTTGATAATTTGATGCAGCTCAGTGTAGGTCCTTTGGGAATTACTTTATTTTGTATCCTTTAGGATTCTCAGATGTGGATGTCTGTTTTCTTCCTTATACTTGGGAAATCTCAGCCTTGTTTTTTTGAGTTAATTTTCTGTTCTTGTCTCCTTTTTTCCCTGGGACTTTTATCACTCATGTTCATCCCTGCCATGGTGTCCCATAAGTCGTTTAAGCTATCTTTACTCTTTATTTTTTTCTTTTTTGTTCCTTTTCTTCCTCTGACTAGATGATTTTCAAAGACCTGTCTTTGAGTTAACTGATCTCTCTTCCTTAATGTAGTTTTCTCTTAAAGCACTCAATATAATCTTTTAGTTAAGTTATTGCATTTCTTAACTTTATGATTTCTGATTGGCACTATTAAGAATTTCCCATGTCTTTATGGAAATTTTCACTTTGTTTCTGAACTGATTTCCTGAACTCAGTGAACATCATTATAACCATGATTTTGAATTCGCCGTAGGGTAATAAACATCCTCATTTCATTAGTGTCAGTTTCTGGATATTTATCTTTTTTTTCCCATATGGAACATATTTCTCTTTATCTTCATTTTGCTTGACTCTTTGTGTTGGTTACTATACCTATAAAACAATAACTTCTCTTAGTCTTCACGTAAGGCTCTCAATGTAGGAGTAGAAGCTGACAGTTCACAACAGCCAGGGATTCTACGTGCCTTTTAAACCTTTCTGTTCATTCAAACCATCATCTTCATTGTTACTTGTCCTCAGGAGAATAGAGTAGAACAAATCCTATCCATACCACAAGACAGGTGAGACCGAATGCAGTATATTGAGCAGCTACCAAAAAGTTGAGGTGCCACCTGTGCAATCCAATTATTTTTCCCCTCAGGAACAAAACTCTGAACCTATATTTTATCACCTGCTCACTATGCTTCAGTTGATAAGAGAAGCAATGGTACATACATGGATGCATATGCAGATACATACATGTATGCATATGATTTTTCAAATCATTTATTTGCTCTTGGTTGCCTCTAAAGACCTAGTAAATTCTAAGCCCTGTTTCCTCTCAAATACAGTTGGTATAGAAGCTAGTTCTTCAGGTGACAGTCATAAAAGTTGGGGGGGGGCAGATGTTTAATCCAACACATTCTCTGGAGAAGCTGAAGAGTTGGTCGTATCACTGAAGTGATCTGGGAGAAGGAGCTGTGGAAAGTGCCCACATGCTTGTTTAAGCTATTAGGGGGCTAGTTATCACATGCTCCATTAACTCCCAGAGACAGGAATATGAGAAGCAAGACTTTTAGATAATACCTGGAAAAGTTAGAATGTTAGATATACAATCTAACCCCTTCCATGGAAAGGCTCAGAGCTGAGCATTTATGTGGAACAAGCCAGGAGAAAGAACCCCTTGTGGAGCTCACAGCACTTTTCAAAACTGCTGCTTTTCTCTCTTTGGAATCTGGAGTACGCGTGCTCACAAGTGCTGTACTGCAACAGCTCTGAGAAAGGCAAATTAAAAGCTAGACCCTCGCACAGTTATAAGAAAAGACAGGGCTCTATATGAGTAGTCCAATTCTTTCTAAGGAGAAGCTGGAGGCTTATTTTGTTTCTGTGTAGTTTGGGGTTTTTTGTGTTTGTTTTTCCTTGCTGGAGAAAGCAAACAAGTTGTTGTGGGAAATTCTTACATACCCATTTCAGCTTCCAGATGACCTGGTCAGCTCCCAGACACAGATGAGTAGAAGCCAAATTTTTGAGTAGCACCTTGAAAAGTTGAGGCATTAGATGTGCTGTCCAACTTCCTTCAGGTAGAACACAGGTGCTGTAGTTGCTAAATTTAATTGCCTGTTCTTTCTATGCTGGGCTAGATTAGAAAGCTGTGAGAGGTATTCTTGGGCCTGTCTTTTGTTCTCTGTGTTTCTAGGGGACAAGCTGGGTCACATCAGCTCCTAGACATAGGGGCATTAGGATCCAGTCCTGCAGAGAGCAGTCATAAAAGTTGGGGAACTATATGCATGGTTCAAACCCTTTACTTTTCAAAAGAAACTGGGAGTTCAGGGTTCTATCCTAACTGTATGAATGTGGTGAGGGTGGTGTTTGTGATGAGAATATATCTGACTTTTAGTTTTGTGGTTTAGTTCTATAAGACAATTACTGATTGATAAATATTTTTAATTTAATACTTTAAAAACATTATTCTACTCCATTGTGTTCTGCAAGTTTTCTCATGAAAAATCTACTGTTAATCTTATTGAGATCCTTTATACATAATGAATCACTTCTTTACTGCTTTCAAGGTTTTCTCTTTGTCCTTAACTTTTAACAATTTGATTATAATATGTGTAGGAAAGGACATGTTTGTGTTTATGTTTGGGGGGATTTATTGAGTTTCTTGAATATGTATAATACATTTCATTAAATTTGGGAAGCTTTAAACTATTATTTATTCAAGTATTTTTTCTGTTGCTCTCTATCTCCTCCTCTTTTGGGATTCCCAATATGTGCGTTGTTTTCTACTTGATGGTGTCCCACAAATCTCTTAGTGTCTGTGCATTTTTCTTCATCTTCTTGTCTTTCTTCAGATAATTTCCATTAATTTATCTTTGAGTTTGTTTATGTTTTTCTTCTCCCAGCTCAAGTCTGCTATTAATACAATAGAGTGGATTTCTTTGTCTGTTATTATACCTGATTTCCAGACTTGCCTTCTGGGTCCTTTTATTTTTATTTTCTATTTCCCTGCCCATTTTTTAATTCCATTTATTTATTTTTTATTTCCCTGCCCACTATTTTTCTGTTTTGCTATAGCTTTTTGCCCATGGTTGCCTTTTGCCCTTTGAGTATATTTAAGACTTTAAAAAAAATTGTGTGAAAATTTCAATATTCATACTTATTTCGGGGACAATTTATTAATTCCATGAGTGAATGGGCCATACTCACTTATTTTGTTACATGCTTTATAATATTTTGTCAAAACATGGATATTTTAAATACTATAATATATTAACACTTGAAATTATATTCTTTCTTACTAAGGTTTTTTTTTTATTGCTTTCTATAGGGTATAGCTATTTGTTATAACAGAGCTTTCATTTGGTTAGAAATTTCATGAGGGTGAAAACCAAAAGAAGATCTGAACATTGCTATAACGTTCATTATTAGCAATAAAAAGAAGAATTAAAAAGAAACAAAGCAGATATTTATAAAAGTTTAGATTGTCCTAATTTCTAATTCTTAAAGACATTTCTTATTTAGTAATGTCTTTATATAGGAGGCATTTAATTGTATGGTAGACAGTGGTCTCCTCAAAACTCCTACAAATATATTTCTTAAAATGTTCCCATTAATATTAAAGTACAATTCACTACACAGACAAATATAGAGAATATAGTATTCTATAAAAGGAAATTAATAGAAATGGAATATTTTTGTTATATATAATATATTTTGTTATATACAAGAGATTATTAAGCCTCAAAGAAAATGTTTTTATTGGAGGTTAAGGTAGCCAATATTTCATATTTCAAAAATGTATTGAAATTCAATTATATATTTGTCTACTCATTGCCTATCCAACAGCAAATATTCAAACTGGTTAGTATTCTATGTTCCTAAGTAATATAAGAGAAATTTGAGACTAACTAAAGCCTTGGAGAGAAAAGGGCACTTTCAAATCATAATTCAGCAAGGTAGATTACAATCTGTATTCAAAATAATATTCAGCAAGACAATCCACAGATAAAAAGAAGGAAATACATTTAAAGTAAAAGTGGATAATTTTGTTTATCTACAAGAAAGCAAATCATTGTAAGTTACTGCATATTTTCACAGATACTGCTCAAAAAACCTATCTATTGTGTATGCACATAACATCTTGATATAAATCAATATCCACACATAAGTAGCCTTTATATATGACAACAAAAGTCAAACTGAGAATCAAATCAAAGGCATAATTCTCTTCATAGTAGCTTCAAAGAACATGAAATACCTTGGAAGTTACCTAACAAGGAATTTGAAGTATCTGTATAGAGAGAACTATGAAATTCTGAGAAAAGAAATAGCGGGAGGTGTTATCATGGTCATGGGTGTGAAGATTCAAAATTGTTAAAATATCTATAATGCCAAGAAAGATATACATATTTAATATAATCTCCATTAAAACAGCAATGTCAAGCTCTGAAGAATTTGAGAAAATTTTTTAATCTCGTATGGAACATGAAAGCCTCTGAATAGCCAACACAATACTAAGAAACATAAAGAAATTTGGAGGCGTTACATTACCAGACATCAGGCAATACTACAAGTCTATAGTAGCCAGAACAGTATGGTATTGACATAAAAATAGAGCCACAGATCTATTGAACAGAATATAGAATGTAGAAATGAAACTAGCTTTATATCATTATTTGATATTTGATAAAGAAAACAAAGGCATACACTGGGGAAAATAATTCATATTTAATAACTGATTCTAGGAGAACTGGTTAGTCATGTGTAAAAAATTGCAATTGGACCTATTCCTCTGATCACTTACAAAAATTAACTTGTGCTAGATAAAAGATAAGTCTAAGATACAAAACTATGAAAATTGTAAAGGAAATATGGGAGAAACTCCTAACAATATAGGCCTGGGGAAAGATTTTATGGAGAAATCTCCTTTGGCAATTTTAGCAACTACAAAAATAAATAAATGGGACCCAATCAAGCTTAAAAGTTTCTGCACAGCTAAGTACACAATAAACAAAGCAAATAAACAACTTTCAGAATAGGAGAAGTTATTCACGTTACTAATCTGACAAAGGGCTGATAATGAGAATCTACCAGGAACTCAAAGAAATCAAGAAGAAAGCAAACAACTCGATGACTAGGCACAACAATGAACAAAATCTTCTTCCAAGAAGACAGAGGAATGGACAAAAGACACCTGAAAAAAAGCACATTGTCCTAAGCATCAAGAAATGCAAATCAAAGCCACCTTGAGATGCTACCTAATCCCAGTGAGAGTAACCCACATCACAAAGTCTCATAGCTGCAGATGCTTATGTGGGTGCAAAGAGAAGGGATATGCACTGTTGGTGGGAGTGCAAACTACAGTCTTTTGGGGAATAAGTATGGAGAATCCTCAAAGAGTTAAAAGTAGACCTTTAATTTGATCCCACAATTGCATTGCTAGTCACCTATCCAGAAGAACTATCTTTTTTTTTTTTTTTATAATTTTATTGAATCATAATTGTGTACATTGGTGCAATCATAGGGCACAATGTGCTTCATATACATTCAGAAATATTTTTGTCATACTGTTACAGATAGCCTTCATGGCATTTTCTTGATCACTATATGAAGACATACTCTACCTTTAATAAGTTTCACCAGTACCCTGCTAAGATGCACCGTAGGTGTGTTCCCACTAATTGCCCTCCCTCCCCCCATTCTCCCCCCTCCCCTTCCCTCCCTTTCCCCTTTCCCTGTATTCTTGTGCTATAGTT
>CAUYON010078785.1:0-22963 GCA_963573935.1 Arctocebus calabarensis
GGCCTCACAAATTACCCTCCCTCCACCCCAACCTCCAGGTAAACATGAAAGAGGTAAAGTCTCCATTGTCTTTAAGGCTGCATAGTATTCCATGGTATACATGTACCACAATTTATTAATCCATTCGTGGGTCAATGGGCATTTGGGATTCTTCCACGACTTAGCAATTATGAATTGGGCTGCAATAAATATTCTGGTACAGATATCTTTATTATGAAGTGATTTTTGGTCTTCAGGATATATACCCAATAAAGGAATTATAGGATCAAATGGCAGAAAAAAAAAAAAAAGTCTTTTAATCTGTGGTGCATAAATAATTAACGTACACAACATAACCATTACTTATAATATTCTATCTATAGGAAATGGTCTTCAAAGCTCCAGCTACTTATATACAGAAGACATTCTTTAGAAAAAATGTATCCATATGTTAGGGACAAGTGCTCTAGACAGCTGTTCCTAAATCTGGGCCAGTTAGGTATTTCCACTACTATCAGTGCTTGGGGTGCTCTTACTTTTGATGCTGGGACCAGAAGTAGGTAGGTGGTTGCATTTCTCTCTGAAACTGAACCCCATGTTTACCTGAGAGTTGTCTTGTAATCAGCAAGTGACCGTTTTATATTGGTTATGTCTGTACTGAGATCACTTTCTTTTTAGATTCTAGGGAGCTGTTTTGTCTCCCTTCCCACATACTTCATTTAAGTAATTAATGAATAAGTTGAGATACTATTTTTCCTGGTTAAAGATTATAGTTCCAAGGACTGAGATGAGGTAGAAGTTTGTCTCTTTACACTCCTTTGCCCCATCCAGTGTAAATAGGCCAAGTGGAAAGATTGTTTTATGCATTAGAGTTGCAAGGGAATGATCTGTTCTTTCTCACATCACACTGGCATGTTTACTTGGGCACATAGCCATTCTGGATGAGAATCTTGCAAAGATCAAGATGACTTGATTTCTCAGAGTAAGCTCTAACTCCTCCCCTTTGACTTTACCTCCATATGCTTTAATGCCTATGCCATGTCACAGAAGGAGTACTGCCTAGTGACTATAGAGACACATTTTCCATGCATCTAGGCTGTTTTATTTCATGTTCAGTCCTTGGTTCCCCATCCCACTGATGAGCACCAGTTGCTTGAGACCTACATTTTGGACTATATCATTCAAGTACCATTGTTTCTTCATCCATTCATTGACTGTCCTGCCCAATGTCTAAAACCTAACTTTTTTTCTTCCCTGGTCATATTAGGCCCTTCTAGTCTGCTGTACTAGCTTTCTTTGTCCCTCTTGGCTTGTCCATGTTTCCTGTGAGGGGTGACAGAAACTCGCAGAGTTGAGGTTGATAAGTTTGAAAATACTCAGCAAATTATAGCAGAATCAGAGAAAAATTTTCTAACACTGTATTATTCTCTGTCTGGTTTAAATGAAGGGCAGGATCTTTGTTATCTTCCTTATAGTCTCTGTTCAATTTAATGAGAAATCTTGGCAAGTTACTTTGCCTCTCTGTACTCTCCTGTTTCTTCTCATACCTTCCATGAGGCAAGCTCCTGCTTTATTGAAGGGTTGCTAAGAGCTCCAGGATCCTTGCTTGGTCTAGGCTTGGAAGTATGAATGCTGACTGATAGCAGGCAGTTCTTATAGTATATTGCTTTTCTCCACACTCCTACTTCCTATCTTTCCAGAGTGCCTGTTTCCTGGTATGTTCTCAGGGAGGGCATGGTCTGTTAACTTTCACTCAAGTCTTTTAATGTTACATCTGTGAGGAATGCGGGAGGTGGGACTAATTTGACAGGATCAAGGGTTAAGCCGGGTGATGGACAGACCCTTTGCGGTGTCTTCTGGCCCTCACCCAATGCCACTTAACAGCTAGTTAGTTGTGTGGTCTTCTCTCTTCCTTGCTGAGCCTCTGGCAGGGAAGTATTGAATGGTTTTACTATATTGCCTTTCACGTCCATCAGAAACTGATTTTTCTTTTGAGAGAGGAAGTTGGAGGTGAGA
The DNA here is from genome assembly GCA_963573935.1 of Arctocebus calabarensis. Lineage (NCBI taxonomy): Eukaryota > Metazoa > Chordata > Mammalia > Primates > Lorisidae > Arctocebus > Arctocebus calabarensis. The sequence goes on from CAUYON010078785.1 coordinate 1,996, forward strand.
TGAGGTACAGCTAGAAGTAAAGCTGGTTTGACTAGTTATTCTGGAAGGAGTTAGAGTCTCATGGCTACAGCCCTATCTTTGCTCATGAGAGGATGACAAGCTAAATCCTTGTCTTTGTTTGGCTGCCTTACTGTTTTCCATTTATTTTTGTTTGTGTTTGATATAAATAAAACCCTGAAAACTTCTATAGGTAACTTTGGATGGCATCTTATCTGTGACTGAGAAGGAGAGTGATAACATGTGAGCTTCAGAGGTTGAGTAAGTAGGAGGTTTAACTCTCATGTTCTTCAGAGGACTTGAAAGTTTGGAGATGTGTATTAATTTAAATTGGCAATCAGAAAGGATCGAGACAATAGGCTGAAAAGTCATCCAGGTGCATGTCTCATACCTATAATTCTAGCACTCTGGGACGCTGAGGTGGGAGGGTGGCTTTGAGGTCAGGAGTTTGAGACCAGCCTAAGACCCCTATTTTTCTTCTAAAAATAGAAAAAAAAAATAAACTAGCTGTGTGCAGTGGCACATGCCTATAGTCTCTGATACTCAAGAGACTGAGACGGAAGGATCACCTGAGGCTAGTGAGTTTGAGGGTGCTGTGAGCTATGATGCCATTACACTCTAAGCAGGAGACAAGTGAGTCTCTGTGTCAAAAAAAAAAAAAAAAAGACAACAAGCTGAAAAGTGGACCAGGCAAGAATCTGGACACTTGAGTTGTGCAATTGTGCCTCACTGGAGGCAATGTAATTTGGGTTGAATCTCAACAAGTTCTTGAACCCAAGGGGTGGCCAGGGCCTAGACACAGTGGGATCAGAGAGGTAGTAGGCCTATCATGTGACAAATACTGCTGCTTCTAGGTGTTTTACATGTATTCTCATGCAATTTTATAATAACTCTTGGAAGTAGATATTGATGTATCGACTGTACAAATGAAGAACCGAGGCTGAGAAGTTGAGTGACAGACTATACATCACAAAGTGGGAAAACTGACCTTAAAATTTACTTCAGTCTGACTCAAAATCCCAAGTTTTTTCTACAATATCATGTTTGCTCACGTGACAGAAAGAGAAAGAAAAGAGAATTAGATAAAAATGAGAAAGAGGGGGAAGGAGGAAGGGAGAGGAAAGAAATAAAAGTTAATGCATAAACTGGTAATATTCCCAATACTTGCCCCTCAGGGATCAGGGTCAAAGGAAGATTTTTGTTTTGTTTTTTATTTTTTTATTTTTATTTTCTTTTATTTTACAAGTAAAGGATATTTCAAGTATTTTGTTCAATGATCTATCTTAAACAATTCTTTTTTTTTTATTAAATCATAACTGTGTCCATTGATGCATTTATGGGGTTCACTATAATGATTTGATATACAATGTGAAATGCTTACATTGAACTGATTAACACATCCATCACAATTATATTCTTTTTTTAGTAAGGGTACTGAGCTAGGATTCGGAAGACTTTCAGGGGTGTCCAACCTATGGCCTGGGTCTTGCATGCAGATTATTCAAGGACTATTTTGCTTATCTATGGTATTCAATATCCAAAAAGTATACACAGACCTTTCCTTTTGCTCATCAGCTTTTGTTAGTGTTTGTATATTTACTGTATGGACCAAGACATCACTTATTCTTTCAGTGTGTGAAAAGAATACCCCTGATAGTCTTAACCCTGCCACTCATTATTTGTGTGACATTGGGTAGGTCATTTCCCTCTATTTCTGCAGTTTTTGGCTGGGGCTGGGCCTGAACCCACCACCTCCAGCATATAGGGCTGGCGCCCTACTCCTTTGAGCCACAGGTGCTGCCCCATTTCCCTCTATTTCAGTTACCTTATTTGCAAAATTGAAATAATAAAATTTGCACTGTTGTCCAATAGGAAGGAAGATTGATTTTTATCTTTTATCTCATTTGAGTACTGGAGATATATGTGATTTAAGAAATAGAATATTCAAAAGTGGTCCTCATTAAACAGAAATTCTCTCAGCAGAATTTTGAACCTAAAAAATTAAGTGAAGTTGCCAAATCATTAGGAGTTGTGTCAGATGGCAGGATACTTTTAGTGCAATGTCTGTTGCTACCAGAATTTGGAAGACCAGACATCATTTCTTCCTCTTCTTCTTCTTTTGTTGAGATAGTATGCCATTTTGTCACCCTTGATAGAATGCTGTGGCGTCATAGCTTGCAGCAACCTCAAATTCTTGGGCTCAAGTGATCCCCTTGCCTCAGCCTCCCAAGAAGCTGGGATTATAGGCACCTGCCACAATGCCCAGCTATTTTTAGAGGCAGGGTCTTGCTCTTACTCAGGTCAGTCTCAAACTCATGAACTGAGGCAATCCACCCAATTTGGCCTCCCAGATTGTAGGATTAGAGGCATGAGCCACTCCACCCGGCCTCAGAGATCATTTCTGACTAATGTCTGAAAAGCCAGCACTTTGAAAGGCTATGCTAAAGCTCGTTTAGCTGTCCTAAGAGGTCTCAAATAAGCCTCCAAATCAATCAATCATTCAATCAACCAACGAGTCAACATGGATTTGTTGAGCACTTTGTAAAATACCTAACCTTGAACTGGGTAATACAAGAGATCGCTACTATTGAAGACCTGGTTCCTAGATTCTCACATAAATCATACTTTTGCTGAAGAACAGTATTACTTGCTGCAAACTCAAGAAATAAAAAGCTTTAAGTGCAGAAATGGTGGGATAAGATCTAGGAGCAACATTTATTCCGTGGGAAGAGATTTCATTGTTTGTTGATATGTCTGAATTTTGTGAATAAAGGAAGAAGAATTGGAGCTTGGCAATGAAGGATATATAGGATTTAGGTAGTCTGGGGAGGAAGAAGGGCATTCATGTCAGTTAATGAAAGCACTGCCTGTCCTGAAGACACAGATAGGAGACTGAGGCCAGTTTGCTCACTCGACAGTATGTTGACTAACAGTACAAGGGAAGACCGTGTGTTGTTTATTCACTTATTAATTCATTGATCACATTTTATTGAGTGCCTGTTCTATTAGCTGAGCTATTCTTCTTACAGAATATGAAACCAGCACAGAGCTCCGTAGATGTTGCTTTTATTTGTTTCTAACACATTCTTTATATATACCCAGAGCACTGGTTTTCTATCTTGGTGCATATTAACTCATTTATTAGGCCCATGGGGAAAATTGAAGCATAAAGAGATAAGGTAATTTGCCCAATGTCATATTGTCATTTTATCTATGGCTAGATAAAAAAGTGAGTCAGTGAAGGTCTTCTTGATTGTTTCAGAATAATGGGATATAAAAGTGAATGGATTTGAGCCAGGTATGCTGGCTACGAAATGGATACAGTTTGGATATAGGTAGCCTTTTTGTTGTTTGGAGAATTAATGTACTAAAAACAAAGCACCTAGAACAGTAGTAGCCTCATAACCATTCTTACATGAAGAAAGATATGAACTGAATAAAAGATACAAAGGGGCATTTTGAAGGAATCAGTCATCTTGGCAATGTGCTGACTTATTATACATTAGCAAGTTGCCGGAGGTTAACAATAATACATACCACTGAAGAAATGAAGAAGAGGTAAGAGTCAGAGATTAATCCAGTATTTCTAATCTAGAGGGCTCTGAGTGATGGTGAGGATTGGGAAGGGGAACAAGTTTTATTTCAGTTTTGGGTCTTCTTAGACTGAGGTATCTGCAAGACTATCAAGAAGTCCCTTAGGCAGGGTGAGTTATTTATTTAAGGCCATTGATCAGTTAAAACAAATCATGATTTTAGGAACATAATGGTCAACGCAAGGAATTTAATCTGTGGATTGCTTGGAAATTACTTAATTGTTAGACAATCTCATGCGCTGAGGGCATTGGAGCAGACCTGCATTATTATTTAGTATGCCTTTCTTACAATGTCCTCTAATCTATGGGATGCCTCCTCAACTGAGGTGTTACTGGCTGGAGTTCTTTTTTGTATAACTTAGAATTTTCGAGTGATGGGAAAGTCTAAAAAAATCAAACAAACCAAAAGTAGAAATTGTCAAAATGACAAATTTCAGACTGAAATGTTAAAATGGTTTGAGGCTGTTATAAAACATCAGTTGACTTGCCAAGATGTTTAAGGATTGTTTTCTCTATATGGAAAACAAAATATGGTGTGGTTTGTTAAGACAAACCTCAAACCACTGGAGTTTCAAGTCTGTATTGCATTTTTGTTATTAGCAGTTTTATACTCTCTACATAGCATAGTATTATTAATCTGTAAATATCATTGTTAACATTCTACAGTAGTATTGGTTCGCAAATGTGACCCTTTAAAAAGCATTACTAAACTTTCAAATATAATTTAGTTGCTTTTGGTGGTGTCTTCACCACACTAAAATTAAGGAGGAGGAGAGATTTACTTCATACATTCATTTGGTGCAAATCTGGCTGGAAAACATTGCTTTATTATTAAAAGCAATTTTTTTTGTTTTGAAAATTTGAAGTGATTATCTGATCCAAACCCTAGCGCTGCAGATGGACCTGCCAATATCTGAAATAGTCTAGCCCTCCCTGCACACCCCCTTGCCATTCTTGGATTGGCTTTCTAGATCTGTTACTGTTTTACACAGCACCACCTGCTTTTCTACGCTGTGAAGAACTGAAATTCAGAACATTGTAAAGATGCTTGAGGTATGTAACTTGGTCTAAATTCACTCCTTATATACAAAACTCACCTTCTGCTCAAAGGTTAATGGCCACGTGGGTTCCTTTATCTAACTCTTCTCCATAACAAGATGAAAACTTGTAATTCATATTTGAAATTGATGTGTATCTAGTTGCGGGGGAGATTTTTGTGAAAAAGATTGCTCAAGTGCTCTGGCTTTTACAAGAGCAAGCTTGCTAGCTTCTATCTGCTGTTTGAGCCCTGGTGGGAAGGTCATACTCTCTTTGGATGTAAAGGGTTCAATATGTAGTTTTGTGTTTTTCCTGTGCCTTTGACTGGAGAAATGTGCAATATTCTGAAACCTGTCCAGGCCCCGCACATACTGTATCTGCTTAAGAATGGTTTTGGCTCTTAACCCTTCTCAGCTGCATTAGGGTTCAGGTTACATCCTGTTCCCCTTCCAGCCACTAATAAAAGCCAAAAGAATTAAGGATCATGGAGAGTTAATTCCCACTGCTTAGGCCCAGGTGGGGCCCTTCCATTGCCTATCTTCTAGGTTGGAGCCCTGATTTAAGGATGAGCTCTAGTTTTAGCCTGTAAGTGACAGTGATCTGGAACAGGCCCCAGAAAAGCACTTGATAATCTGGTGTTGCCCTATGCCAGCACTCTCCTCCCCTCTCATCCCCTCCCCTCTTCTCCCCATCTTCTGTTGTGTTTTAGAGGAGACAAATGACCAATCGATGCTATTTGGAAATGGAAATGATGTATCATAGATCTGTGGGAGTGAGGTAGGAACTTGCCTTTTCCCTCAGAAGTTCCTGAAAGATAAACTCATGATTAAGGCAGATTATAAGAGAAAGGTTTATTTATAGTGCACATGGAGAGAATCACAGAGTGATTATCCAATATCCCAGTGGCATCCATACATTTTTTACCTGCCTTTTTGTTGAGGAGGGGAGATGGGCAGTATGGGTGGCTCTGTTTATGGGGAACAAATGGTTGCTAGAGAGGAGGAATGGATGGGGAAACAGATTAACTTGTAAATTATTCTCTTAACAAATAAAGTTAACCTGAGAGACGGATATTATATTTAAAATGATTCAAGCCAGTTCTGGTTGCATTTTTCCTGCAATATACTGAGATAACTGGGAGGGGATAACAGTCCAGTTTATACAGGTAGAGGGAAAGCAACTTCCAAGAAACTGTAATTCAAAATGGTTTTTATACCAAGGAGTCATATTTTGGGGTGAAATTTCCCAAGTTCCTTCAATTCCTTTCATCTAAACTGGGAGATTCAGATGAAACATTTTTTGTTTTTAAAGTCCTTTACCAAACTTCAGTACAATATTGGCAGTTTCATTCAGAATTAAACACAACATTGTTATCTCTCTCAACTCAAAAGAGATGCATAGTAATGAGCACTGATATAGTAAGCTCAGATGGGAAAGGGCAGCTTTGAAGGATGATCTTGCAAGAGTTGGGATAGGCAGGAAGAAGCCTCCTTCTGGAACAACTACTCTACTGTAGTCACCTCCTCAGTGGTTTCCCTCTCTTTGATCATCCCCTGTCCAGCCTTAAAATTATTTAATTGTTCCCTGATACCTGTAGAATAGAGCCCAAACTACTTTTGCCTGCTGTTACAGACCATTCTCCATCTGTCTCTAGTCTTAGCACTTCATCCATACCTTACGTTTTCAAGCAGAATGATTTACCTTCTTCTCTTCAAACCCACCTGAAAAATTCTGGCTTCTGATATTCACATCCTGATGTTCCTTCCAGTGGCTCAGCTTCATATCACATCCTTGAAAGCCTTCTTCTTAACCTCTCTGCTTCTCCTCATAGGGCCTAACCTTTAAGCCCTAGCTCTAAGCCTCCAGTTTGAAATGCTAGAGTTCTGGTTTTCCAGTAGCCATATTTGGGTACTTTGCTGTCTTGCATTCAGCTTGCTGTCCTCCTAGAAGACAATGGATGCATCTTCTACATCTTGACTATCCATAGCACAGAGCACAGAGTAGAATCTCCAGAACGGTTTGCTGGTTGAGAGAATATGTAGGAAGAGTCAAGCAAAAATTTTCCATTCAGTCACCTGCAATCTTCCTCCTTTCTACCATCAGTCCCAAACTGGAAAGAGGATATGACTCGGAGATCTGGATATACTATCCAAGTTTCCCAGACTTTGCTTGACACCAGTTAAGTGGGGTGAACCTTGAATGACAAACATGTAAGCTAGGAACAGAAGAAACACTTAGAAGAAACTTTTGGTGGTAGTAGAATTTGAGAGAGATCTCGGATATAACCCAGGATAAGAAGGGGGCTGGCAGCAGTAGAGAATAAGAATATTACCTGCTTGTCCCCAGGGTTGCCTGGAGTTTGGTTTGCAAAAAATGGGTTTCTTGCTTCTGCAGCTCCTGTGTGTGAGCTGTGTTCAGAGGCTTGCCTCTGGGAGAGGCCTGCTGGCTGATGATGACAGCATTTCCCATGCTATTGGGATGTGTTGCTGTGAGATTCTTAAAGTAGCAGCCACCGTCCTTGTTGCTGTATGTTCAAGGTGGTTGTATTGTGAGTCTTCTGCCTGACTCAAGTATTTCATGGTTTCAGCTGAGACGCAGTAGCTTTAAGTGAACTAGTGTGTGTGTGAATGTATATGTGTTTTTTCACTTTTGCTTAATCAAGCCCCAATGTATTCTGTCTGACTGGCCTTGGATGTGGGTCACTGTCTGGTATTTATATTCAGTGCCTTAAGTGTCCTCATTATTTGACCATGACATTCGTTACCTTACTATTTTACTCAAAGATAAGAATGTTGAAAAGGGCCAAAAGGAACCGACTCTGCCTTCCTTCCTAGTGGGGGCTTTCCTTGTTGGTGGCTGTCTCTGTGGTAGTCAATTAGGTTTTGTCAGGGCATTAAAGGGACCAGGTTCAAATTTACAGTGGTGGTACTGTGACAGTTTAAGAGGCCCAGGCTGAGGCAGGTAGATTGCTGGAGATCAGGAATTCAAGATCAGCCTAAGCAAGGGCTGCTAAAAATAGAAAAACTAACTGGGTGTTGTGGCAGGTACCTGTACTCCCAGCTACTTGGGAGGCTGAGGCAAGAGGATTGCTGGAGGCCAGCAGTTTGAGGTTGCTATGAGTTGTGATGCCCCTGTAGTCTACCCTGGGCCGTAGAGTGAGACTCTATCTCAAAGAAAAAAAAAAAAGACACACTATTCTCTTAGTTTGTAGTTTGTTTGTTCCTGCATAGTCTACTTATGGAGAATTTGACTCACTGGAATGAGCTTTTAGAAACAGGTCTCACAAGGGATCCTAGGAAGTGCTTGTCCTTATGGTGATTTTTAGTAAGTATGAAAGGAGTACAAACAATCTGAGAAAGGCCTAGAGAGGAGATGATTCAGCATTTGCAGGCATTGGTGACAGAAGCAGAGAATATTAGCTTGTTTGTTACTGCTGTTCCCATTAAAGTCCTTCCAAAGTTTCAAATTTTGTCTTAGAAACATTCTCTTTAGCGTATGGGAATGGTAAACCCCAATAGGGACACTTGTTATCAAAGGGACAGAGCTTCAGATAGGAAGGACATGGCTGCTAACATGGTCATTTAGAGGCCAGGCAGCGAGTAAATCATTTGAGAAGGAATTAAAGGTTCAAAGAGTAGAAGAGAATTCTTTGGGTGACCTCATAGGTGCTTGAGAAATCAAAGGGTTAGCTGATGTGCTTTTATGTTTTGAAGGCTGGTTCAGAAGGGCAAAGGAAGGAAAATACGCAATAAAATATTGGCATTGCTGTTTTCACCTGCTTGAAACCCCTAACTTGGGGCTGGGTATGATCATAGTTACCATTATTTAAATACTTATTATATTTTGAGAATTTTATATGCATACTCTTTAATCTTCTCATCACTACTATAAATTAAGTGGTAGTATGTACTATTTTTATTTTAAAGATGGAAAAACGAGGTTCAAAGAGGCAAAGTATTGTTCTCCTTAGTATTGTTCTCAAGTCGTTATAGCCAGTAAGTGGTAGAACTGTGATTTGAACCCAGCTCTATCTTACCTCAAATCATATATAACTTAACATTTTGTTTTAAATGTTTAAATGGGCATTTTGTGCTTCTTTTTTCTCTTTTTAATGTCACTATTAACTATTATGACTGTATTTTGTGGGTGGAAAAAGGTGGATCTCACATATCAATCATTTCATAGCTTTTGGGGGAAAGCTTATTTAAAACACAGATTAGACTCTCAGCATTAAACAATATAATACATGAGAGATACTTAGTAGCTGTGTTCCTATTCTAAGATGCAAAAAATTGAGACTAAGAGGGATAAGTAACTTTTCAAAATTCATTGGACCAGTAACTAGCAGAGCTGGTATTCAAAATTTAGTTTATCTGATTTTAGAAAACCTGTTCTTCTAAATGTTCCTGTTGCCTCTCAAACTTGGAGGGTAGTAAGCAACAAATAAAAAGAAAAAAACAGATGTGTCCTTGGTCCCTGTAAACCAACCCTTCTTACCTTTCCGCTTTGCCAACATATATTTTTAAATAAGGGGTGAACTTCCTTCCTTTCTCTCTCCCTTCCTCTCTCTCTTTCTTCTTCCCTTCTTTTCTTCTTAGCACAGTTTATTTGTTTAAATTGTTATTTAAGAGATAGGTGATATTTGTGAAACAAACAAAATTCTAAAAACACATAAATAGGCATGTCTTTCTTCATTTCTGTCCCTAAACCACATAATTCCCATTCCCAGAGGCAATTACTGTTACCAATACCCAATACCTTGGGTACCCTTCTATTTTTTTTTTTTTTTGAGACAGAGTCTTTCTTTGTCACCCTGGGTAGAGTGCTGTGGTGTCATTGCTTTAGCCTCCCACATAGCTAGGATTACAGCCCTTCCCCCCCACAATGCCTGGCTGTATTTATTTATTTATTTTTTTTATTGAGACAGAGTCTCATTTTGTCACCCTTGGTAGAGTGCTTTGCTGTCATAGCTCACAGCAACCTCAAACTCTGGGGCTCAAGCGATTCTCTTGCTTCAGCCTCCTTAGTAGCTGGGACTACAGACGCCTGCCACAATACCTGGCTAGTTTGTTGTTGTGGTGGTTGTTGTTTGTTTAGCTGGCCTGGGCTGGACTCAAACCCACAGCCTTGGAGCATGTGGCTGGTACCCTAACCACTGAGCTACGGGTGCCTAGCCTGCCTATTTTTAGAGACAGGGTTTAGCTCTTGCTCAGGCTGGTCTTGAACTCCTGAGTTCAAAGGATTCACCTGCCTTGCCCTTCCAGAGTGCTAGGATTACAGGCGTGAGCCACCACGCCCAGCCTGTGTACCCTTCTAAAGATACCATTCCAAAGATACCAATAGGTGCATTATATGTAGATGTGTTGTGTATATTTGTCCCTGCTTAGTGTCCCTGTTTCTTCACTGCCTATGTCTTCCTTAATCCTCTCCAATCTGGTTTCCAGTAAGGTCTTCCTGAGGGCCAAATTTACTGGCCTCTTCATTGTCTTTATCCTCCTCATTTTCTCTCAATAATTTTTTTTTTCAGTTATTTGTTGGATAGGTAATGTAGTCACATGGTTCAAAAGCCAGGTGGTATGGAAAGGCAGAGAATAGTTTATTACTCATCCTCTACCTGTTCAGTTTTACTCCCCATCACTGTGCTTAGATTTTTTAAGTATCTTTCCAGAGTCTCTTTGTACATACAGAAGCAAATGCGAATATAGAGCCTTTATTTGCCATTTACACAAATATAGCATACTAAACTTGACTTCTGTACCTCATTTTTTTTTTTTGTTGATGTTGTTGAGACAGAGCCTCAAGCTATCACACTGAATAGAGTACCGTGGCATCACAGCTCACAGCAACCTCCAATTCCTAGGTTCAAGTGAGTCTCTTGCCTCCGCCTCCCAAGTAACTGGGACTACAGGTGCCTGCCACAACGCCTGGCCATTTTTTTTCTTTTAGGTTGTAGCCGTCATTGTTGTTTGGCGGGCCCGGGCTGGATTCGAACTCGCCAGCTCAGGTGTACATGGCTGGCGCCTTAGCCCATTGAGCCACAGGCACCGAGCCAATAGAAGTTTGTTTGTTTGTTTGTTTATTTATTTATTTTGAGGCAGAGCCTCAAGCTGTCACCCTGGATAGAGTGCCATGGCATCACACCTCACAGCAACCTTCAATTCCTAGGCTCAAGCGAGTCTTCTGCCTCCGCTTCCCAAGTAGCTGAGACTACAGGCACCCGCCACAAGGCCCGGCCATTTTTTGGTTTCAGCTGTCATTGTTGTTTGGGAGGCCCAGGCTGGATTCGAACCTGCCAGCTCAGGTGTACGTGGCTGGCACCTCAGCCACTTGAACCACAGGTGCCGAGCCAGTACCTCACTTTTTTTACTTACATATCCTGGAGATCTTCCCCTATCAGTTTATAGAAGGTTACCTCCACTTTTTAGTAGCTGTATTACGTTTAATTATTTAACCAGTCCTTAGTATCGCTAGTCATTGGCATTGTGTCCAGTGTACCACTCTGACTTGACCTTCTTCAAGCCCTGCTGCCACCTCCTGTGACACTGAACTCTCTTGTGTCTCTACCCGCCTCACTGTTTCTCCATTCTCCTTTCTGAATCAATTTCCTGTCCTCTTCCCATATTGTGGATATTCCCCAAGGCCCAGAGCTTAGCATCTTTCCTCTTCTCTCTCTCTCTCACTCATTTCTATCTCTATCTCTCTCCACTTTTCCTTAAACAAGAGCAATAATGAGATCTCATGACTCTTGAATCTCTAGTCTTAATCCTCTAGTCTTAATCTTTTCAACTGTCTGATAGATAGTATCTACATTTCTTTTAGCCTCAAACCCCAATATGTCAAAAACAGAAATAATCTTTCCCTTGCAAAACAGGCTCTTTCCTTGGCCTCGTCACCTCCCAGTCAGTTAGCAATGAAATCTTAGAGTCACTACTTACTCATGCCTTATATCCGGTCAATCACTATGTTCTGTTGGTCTTTCTTCCTTTAAAACAGCCCTCATATCCACCCTCTTCTGTTTAATTCCTGCTACTCCCATCCTCTCCCAAGCCCTTATTACTTTATGTCTGGATTTCTAGACTCTTGGCTGACTTCCTTGCTTTCAGGCTCACCCTTTTTTATTTATCTTGTAAGTCACTTCTTCTATCTGAGAATTTTAGTTTCCCTGTCTGTACAATGAGGAAATTACATTAACTGGTTGTTCTTTGAAGTCCTTTGCACCTCCAACCTTCTACACCAGAAATGTTCCTAAACCGTATGTCACCACCTCCCATCATTCCCACTATGTATATTACTCACGCTCACTTGAATAGTTGCTACGGCCCCATGCTCCATATAATGTCTTTCCTCCATATTGTTCCTAGAGTCTTCATCATAAATTAGCTTGTATTGTAAATTAATCTTAGAAGTAGGCCATAAATGGTACTGCCTGAGTACCATTTATAACACCCTTGAATTTGATTGACCAGGTTGTGCTTAAACCCTTCTGTTGATGGGAATATGCTCTCATAAATTAGCCCTTTATATTGTCAGATAGCTAGAGTTGTTCTTTATCTCCTACCACAAACCAATGCAAATTGCTGTGCTTTTATGATAATCTCTTAGTCAAAAATTCCTTCATCTTGATTTAAGTTCAAATCCCTTAGGTCTGGCATATCAAGTTCTCCACAGATGTGGCTCCTACCCTCCCTTCTAGGCTTAAGCATGGGATACTTCCTTTGTATTTTATCCAAATAAAGAAAACCGCTATCATTTACTGAGAACTTATTGGATGTTACACACTATTATAAGTGATTTTACATGTATTATTTAATCCAAACAGCAACCACATAAGTTTCTATTATTATTCTCCATTTTATAGAGGAAGAAAATGTGACATATGGAAATCCAAATGATTTACCTGAGTCTCAAAGTTAGTGAATGGTGGAGTTAGAATTTTAACCCAGAAAGGCTATCTCCAGCACCCATCACGGTAATCACTGCCATAAACAGTCCGTATCTAATGTGACAACTCAGTTTCCTGAATATGCCCAATGCTTTGTTCATCATAGTCTATTAAAACACATTCCTGTTCCTCTCAACCTGACTAAATCCTACCTATTCTTTGAGGCCTTTGCAAATTGTACTTCCTTCTAGTTCAGTGGTTCTCAACCTTCCTAATGCTGTAATGTATTTTTCATTGTTAAAAAGGGGTCACGACCCACTGGTTGAGAACTGCTACTCTAGTTTCATTCTCCCCTATCTTCTATCCCTCCATTTTTCCTTCCATTCCTCTCTTCACAAAATTTTTAGAACTTTCTTCACCTCTCATGGTGAAGCTCACCATGTTCTTTCTAATGAGCTATGTGCATGCTTGTTTTATATCCTTCGTGGGATACATCAACTCCTTGAGAGCAGAGTCCATAGATAGAAACTGCTGGATTATGGGTTTTGCCCCAAATATGTTCCTAGAACATTTAAAAGTAGAGTTAGGTTTTAGGAACTTTTGTAAGATTTGAGATTACTTTTTTTCATATTATATGTTTGCACGAATCTCCTATTTCTGAATCTAGTTTCTTTCTTTGGCTCTAAATTCATTTCTGGTAATATCCCATGGTTTGTACATTTATTCCCAGAGGGTATCAGTGACAGTGCCAGAAAACAAACAGTTCTTAGGTCTTGCCATCCATAGTCATATTTTATATGTAATTTCATCCTTTATTTGTAATTTGACTTCCTTAATCTTTATTACTTCGGATTTTCCCTTTGTCTTGCCCCTAACAGGTATTACTGTGCTAAAAACTAATGGAAATTTTGATTTTTTACATAGATAGACGGGTAGGTAGATAGATAGATAGAAAGAAAACTTTACAACTCAACTAGAGATTGTGGAACTCACTTATCTTGCATAACTTAATTTTATCCTGTGTGTGTGTGTGTGTGTGTGTGTGTGTGTGTGTGTAAGGAGAGAGAGAGAGAAAGAGAGAGAGAGGATAGATGGTGGGAAAGAGGGAGAGGGGTGATGTGGTTGGGTGGTTGCAAGGATAGTTGTTTTAGAGTAGAAAACTTCCTTGTCTTATGTGCTAGGAAAGCCCCTTTATAATGTACATAACATAGGGCAGCGCATGTGGCTCGAAGGAGTAGAGCCCCGGCCCCCTATGCCGGAGGTGGTGGGTTCAAACCCAGCCCTGGCCAAAAACTACAAAAAAAAAAAGAAGAAGTATATAACCTAATTCAATTTAAAAGTTAAAAAAATAAAACTAGGGAGAAAATACAAAAAATAATAAAAATGCCACATCCTACAGAGCTTCTTCTTTCTCCCTCTCCTCTTCTTCTTGCCTCGCCTCGCCTCTCCTCTCCTCTCGTTCCCTCACCTCCCCTCCTCTCCCTCTGTATTTCCTCCTCTCATTTTCTAGTGATTGTGATTTCCCATTTGTATATTGTAAATGATTTCTATCTGACATTTGCCAAGCTCTCTGGCTGAGTAATACACACTTATCTAGTATGTTAGACAAGAATGTGATTTGCTACCCAGACAGGTTAATGCTATGGTAATATGTCGTTCTCTAAAGGATCATGACACTGTTGTTAATTCCCTGTGTGTACCAATTTAATTACATTTTAGATGTCATAAAAAATAAATAGTTCCAGTTGCTGTGTTGCAGTTCACTAAGCATTAACAATAAATCACTAGTAAGTACTTTAAAATTATTTATTGATGGATTGGCTGGCATTTTACTTGAGTATAATCCTCCTACCTTGGGGTGTCTAACTTGTTTTTGTAAAGTAAAAATGTGCTCTTGATTTCTCTCTCTGGCCTCATAATATCTTTGTAATCCCCCACCCCACCCTGTACAACTTTCACAGGACCCCCTTTTCTTCTCCCTTCACATGTTTCATCAGACTCTTCAAAAGAGTCATAGACTGCTTGTGATTATTACCAAACCATATGGGAACCACACGTCTTATTTTTTCTTCTTCTGCTCTCTTATATAAGGGTTATGATTTATTAAATGAATAAAAAGATTAGCTTTAACTGTTGGAGAACCTAGAAACAGATAGCCCTGCCTTAATCTCACAATCCCAGAAAGCCAAAGTTAGTGAACCTTCTTCTTTCTTTTCTTTCAGCTAACACCTAAAATCTGTTCTCCAGAAGGGTGATATAAGTTACCAAAATATACATTAGTGTGTAGCCTTCATGCCCTTTATTGTTTTTAGTAAAATCTTCTGGATTAGAAAGGTCTGTAAATCATTAGATAGTCTCCTATTCCAAAATGGATTGTGCCAGCTGGGTAATGTTTAACAACAATGTAAGGATACTGATTGTTCCCAATCTTTACATTTTGATATTTTAATTCAGAAAGTATATTATTATGTCTTATTGAAATTTTACATTCATCTAAGTTACTTTTCACTGTACTGAGAATATTTAACATGTGATCTACACTTATAACATTTTTTTAAGTGCACAATAACCCATTGTTAACTGTAGACATGATGTTTTATAATAGATCTCTAGAACTTATTCATCTTGCATAACAGAAACGTTATACCTGTAGAACAGCAACTGCCCTTTGCCTTCTCCCCTCAGCCTCAGGCAACCACCATTCTACTCTCTGCTTCTATTAGTTTGGCTATTTTCAATATTTCCATTAGGCGGAATCATGCAGTATTTGTCCTTTTGTGACTGGTTTATTTCACGTAGCATAATGTCTTCCAGACTCATCTGTGTTGCTGCATATTGCAAGATTCTTTCCTAAATAATATTCCATTGTGTGTTATAGCACATTTTCTTTATCTATTCATCCATTGATGGACATTTGAGATGTTTCTTTACCTTGGTAATTATAAATAATGCTCCAGTGAACATGGAAGTACAAATGTCTCTTCAAAGTCCAGATTTTGGCTGGGTGTGGTGGCTCATGGCTGTAATCCCAGCACTCTGGGAGGCCGAGGTGAGTGGATTGCTTGAGTTCAGGAATTTAAGACCAGCCTGAGCAGGAATGAGTCTCTATCTCTAAAAATAGCTGGCCGTTGTGGTGGGTGCCTGTAGTCCTAGGTACTTGGGAGGATGAGGCAAGGGGATCACTTGAGCCCAAGAGTTTGAGGTTGCTGTGAGCTACGACACTGCGGCACTCTAACACGGGCAACAAAATGAGACTCTGTCTCAAAAAACTAACCAACATGGGCAGCGCTTGTGGCTCAGTGGGTAGGGCGCTGGTCCCATATACCAAGGGTAATGGGTTCAAACCCAGCCCCGGCCAAACAGCAACAAAAAAATAGATGGGCATTGTGGCAGGCGCATGTAGTCCCAACTACTCAGGAGGCTGAGGCAAGAGAATCACCTAAGCTCAGGAGTTGGAGGTTGCTGTGAGCTGTGATGCAACAGCACTCTATCGAGGGCAATAAGGTGAGACTCTGTCTCAAAAAAAAAAAAAAGTCCAGATTTCAATACTTTTAGATAAATTCCCAAGGCTGAACATGGTGGCTCATTCCTATAATCTCATGCCTGTAATCCTAGCATTGAGAGGCCCAGGCAGGAGGATCATTTGAGGTTAGGAGTTTGAGATAAATACACAAAGTGGGATTGTTGGGCTATATGTAGTTCTAGTGTTAATTTTAAAAGAAACCTTTATAATGTTTTTCATAGTAGTTGCACCAATTTACCCTCCCATCAATGTACAAAGGTTTCAATTTCTCCACATCCTCACCTCAACACTTGTCATCTTTATTTTTATAATTGCTATCCTAACAGGTTTGAGATAATATCCCATTGTGGTATTATTTTCATTTCCCTGATGATTAGTGATGTTGAGCATCTTCTCACATGCCTGTTGGTTATCTTAAAGAAATGTCTATTAAAGTTCTTTACCCATTTTTCAATTAGATTATTTTCTTTTTTTGCTATGGAATTATATTAGTTCCCTGTATTGTTTTGGAAACTAACCTCTTATCAGATAAATGTTTTGCAAATATTTTCACCCAGAGCATCATAGAGGCCATTGTGCAGCCATCACAGTGTGGTGGGGAGTTGGAGATAACAGGTACCATGACAGGTGTGACCAAGGAGACAGCAACCTTGGAAGCCCATTAGAAAACATGGGCATGGGGAGCAAGCTGTTTCAAACTCTGTATAGCTTCCCTTTTGTGCTAAAAAAACAAAATTTCTCTCACAGTGAAAAAAAGAAAAAAACAATTCTCCCATTCCATAGGCTGCCTTTTCTCTGGTCAACTGGTTACATTGTTGTCCAGAGCTTTTTATTTTTTATTTTTTTATTTTTATTTTTTTTTGCAGTTCTTGGCCAGGGTCAGGTTTGAACACACCACCTCCAGTATATGGGGACAGCGCTGTACTCCTTGAGCCACAGGTGCCACCCAGAAGCTTTTTATTTTGATGTAGTTCCACTTGTTCATTTTTGCATTTATTGTCTGTGCTTTTGAAGTCATCTCCAACAAAACAGTGCTAAAACAAATATCAAGAAGCTTTCCCCCTACGTTTTCTTCTAGAAGTTTCACAGTTACAGGTGTTATGATTTCTGAATATTATGTAAGAAAGGGGTCCAATTTCATTCTTTTGCATATGGATATCCAGTTTTTCCATACTATTGTTAAAAAGACTATTCTTTCCCCATTGTATAGTCTTGGTACCCTTGTTGAAAACCATTAAACCACACATAGGTGGGTTTATTTCTGGGCTGTCTGTGTTGTTCCATTAATTTGTATATCTGTCTTTATGCCAGTACCATACTGTTTTGTTATTATTATAGCTTTGCAATATAATTTGAAATCAGAGCATATGATACTTCCAGCTTTGTTTTTCATTCTTTTTTATTTATTTATTTCATTAAATCATAGCTGTGTGCATTAATGCAATCATGGGGTATAATGTGCTGGTTTTATATATAATTTGAAATATTTTCATCGAACTGCTGGAAAATATTCTTAGCAAAATATCTCAAGAATGGAAGAAAAAGTATCTAATGTTTTTTATTCTTAAGATTGTTTTGGCTATTTGAGTTCCTTTGTGATTCCCTATGGATTTTAGAATTGTTTTTACTTTTTATGTCAGATAAACATGAAGATACAAATGATTAGGTTATATTCTTTGTATTTGTTAGGTAAATTTCAAGTTATAGTTGAGCTCTTCACCCAGAGAGTATGCTGTATAACCTTACATTGTGCCCAGTAGATACAAGCTTACAAATAACATTTTCTCTTTGCCCCTCCCCCCCAACTTAAATTTATCTGTGTTTTTCTCTCATGTGGGAGTGTAGTTGTTTCTCTATTGGTTTCATAATAGTATTACATGCATTGGATGCTTGCTTTTCCATTCTTGTGATACTTTACTAAGAATGTACTTAAGCTTCAACCAGGCAAATACAAAAGATGTAAAGTTTCCACTTTTTATGGATGAATAGTATGCCATGGTATATATACCACAGTTTATTAATTCATTCATGAGTTAATGGGTACTTGGGTTGATTCCATGTACTAGTGATAGTGAATTGAGCCACAATGAATATTCTAGGGCAAATGTCCTATGGTAAAATGTTTTGTTCTTCTAGGTCGATACTTAGTAATAAAATTGTGGATCAAATGGAAGATTTACTTTTAGATATTTGAGGGTTATCCATACTTTTTTCCTTATACAGGCTCTATAAGTTTGAAATCCCACCAGCAGTGTAAGAGCATTTCCTTCTCTCTACATGCATTTGCAGCTTTAGGGCTTTGTGTTACAGGTTATTCTCACTAGGATGGGAGATAGATATTATAATAGCTATTATCACAGTGGTCTTGATTTGCATTTCTCTGATGATTCGGCAGATGAGCATTTTTTTCATGTGTTTATTGGCCATTTTTCTGTCTTCAGAGAAAGTTCTATTCATGTCTCCTGCCTACTTACAAATGGGGTACTTTGCTCTTTTCTAGTTAATTGGTTTTATTTCTCTATAAATTCTAGTTATCAGCCCTTTGTCAGATTCATAGCATGCAAGTAAAGCATCTTCTGACATTCCGAAGGCTGTCTTTTTGCTTTAGTTGTTGTACCTTTAGCTGTGCAAAAGTTGTTTTTTTTTTGTTTTTGTTTTTTTTTTGATACAGAGCCTCAAGCTGTTGCCCTGAGTAGAGTGAAGTGGCATCACAGCTCACAGCAACCTCCAACTCCTGGGCTCCAGCGATTCTCCTGCTTCGGCTTCCCAAGTAGCTGGGACTACAGGTACCTGCCACAATGCCTGGTCATTTTTTGGTTGCAACTGTCATTGTTTGGTGGCCTGGGCTGGATTCGAACTCGCCAGCTCAGTTGTATGTGGCTGGCACCTTAGCCTCTTGAGCCACAGGCTCCGGGCCTGTACAAAAGGTTTTTAGCTTGATCATATTCCATTCATTTCTTTTTGGAGTTGCTGCAATTGCCAAGGGAGTCTTCTTCATAAAATATTTTCCCAGGCCAATGTTGTTAAGAGGTTTCCTCACACTTACTTATAGAATTGTTATTCTTTATCTCTTAAATTTAAATATTTTATCCAGTAAGAACAAATTATTATAAGTAGTGAGAGGTGTGGGTCCAATTTTAGTTTTCTATACTTGGCTAACCTATTCTTCCAGCTCCACTTATTAAACAGGGATTCTTTTCTTTATTTTATGCTTTTCTTTTGTATTTTGAAGATCAGATAGTAATATGTGGCTGGTTTCATCTCTCAATTGTCAATTCTATTCCACAGTTCTATAACTCTATTTTTGTACCACTACCACGCTTTTTTTATCACCTGAAGTCTGGTAGCATGATGCCTACAGATTAGTTTTTATTTTTTAGAATTACATTGGCTATTCAAATATTATTTTATATTTCCATATGAAATAAAGTGCTGTTTTTTTCAAGTTCTACAAAGTATGATGTTGGTACTTTGATGAGGATTGCATTACGTCTGTAGATCACTTGGGAAGTATGGCCATTTTAACAATGAGCATGGAATATTCTTCCATTTGTCAATGTCTTCTGCTATTTCTTTTCTCAGGGTTTCATAGTTCTCTCCATAAAGATCCTTCACATCTTTTATTAAGTATATTCCCAGGTATTTAATTTTCTCTGAAGCTACTGTAAAAGGTATTGTGTCTTTGATTTGATTTTCAGTTTGAATGTCCTTGGCATATATGAAGGCTACTGATTTATGGACATTGATTTTGTATCCTAAGAGGTAACTGTATTGCTTGATCACTTCCAGCAGGCTTGTTATTGAGACTCTGGCATTTTCTAAGTACAAGATCATATCATCAGCAGAGAGTGAGAATTTGACCTCTTCTGTCCTTATTTGAGTGACCTTGAGCTCCTTCTCTTGCCTGATTGCATTAGTAGAACTTCTAGTGCTATGTTGAATAACCATGGTGATAGTGGACATCCTTGTCTGGTTCCAGTTCTAAATGGAAATGCTGTCTTACTCCATTCTGTATGATATTGACTATATGGCCTCTACCAGTTTAAGAAATGTCCCATCTATGCCTATTTTCTTAAGTGTTCTTGTCAGAAAAGAATGCTGAAATTTGTCCTTTGCTTTTTCTGCATCTATTGAGAGGATCATATAGTCTTTGTATTTGCTTCTATTTATGTGGTGAATTACATTTATTGATTTGCATGTTAAATCAACCTTGCATCCCTGTGCTAAAACATACTTGATTGTGATGTATAATTTGTTTAAAGTGTAGCTGTATTTTGTTGACTATTATCTTATTGAATATTTTTGCATCAATATTCATTAATGATATTGGTCTATAGTTTTCCTTCTTTGTTAGATCCTTTACTGGTTTTGGTATCAGGGTAATATTTGTTTTGTAGAATGTGTTGGGGGGAGTTCCTTCCTTCTCTATTTTTTTATTAAATCATAGCTGCGTACATTAGTGCAATCAAGGGGTACAAATGTGCTGGTTTCATATACAATCTGAAATGTTTTCATCAAACTGTTTAACATACCCTTCATGGCATTTTCTTGGTTATTGTATGAAGATATTTGTATTCTGCATTTAGTAAGTTTCGCCTGTACCCTTCTAAGATGCACCATAGGTGTGGCCCTACCAATTATCCTCTCTCCACCACATCCTACCCCCTCTCCTCCCTTCCCATATTCTTGTGTTAAAGTTGGGTTATAGCCTTCATATGAAACCTTTAAATTAGCTTCATAGTAGGGCTGAGTACATTGGATACTTTTTCTTCCATTCTTGAGATACTTTGCTAGGAAGAATATGTTCCAGTTCCATCCATGTAAACATGAAAGAGGTAAAGTCTCCATCTTTCTTTAAGGCTGCATAGTATTCCATGGTATACATGTACCACAATTTATTAATCCATTCGTGGGTTGATGGGCACTTGGGCTTCT
>CAUYON010078786.1:0-11294 GCA_963573935.1 Arctocebus calabarensis
GGCGGGCGCCTGTAGTCCCAGCTACTCGGGAGGCTGAGGCAAGAGAATCGCTTAAGCCCAAGAACTGGAGGTTGCTGTGAGCAGTGTGACGCCACGGCACTCTACCCAGGGCGATAAAGTGAGACTCTGTCTCTACAAAAAAAAAATAAATACATAAAACAGAGTGGCAGAAAATTAATTGCATACAACTTGAGGAATCCCTTCTCTTTCTCTGGAGTTGCTTTAAGTACCCGCAAGATGTGATGTGGGGCGAGGGCATCAGACCTTTAGTATCATTGAGTTTGGGGTCCCCGAGCTGCCCCTCACTTGCTTCATCATCTAATATATTTAGAGACGAGGTCACACTCTTGCTCAGGCTGTCTTGAACTCCTGAACTCCAGTGATCCACCTGCCTTGGCCTCCCAGAGTGTTGAGATTACAGGCATGAGACACTATGCTAGGCCCAAATAAATTCTTTATATCAAAATAATAAATTAAACAGAGCATTAGCAGTTATCTGGGACTTCTGAATTGGCTACAGAGCCAAACCACCTAATTTATGAGGGGGCAAAAGTCCACTTTAGAGAAACTTTATTATTATTTTTTTTCTGATTCATCTCGGATGGTGTTTTTATTTTATTTTATTTTATTTTTTGTAGGGCACTCTATTGCCTTTGGTAGAGTGTCGTGTGTCACACAGCTCACAGCAACCTCCAACTCCTGGGCTTAGGCGATTCTCTTGCCTCAGCCTCCCAAGTAGCTGGGACTACAGGCGTCCACCACAACGCCCGGCTATTTTTCTGTTTTGCAATTCGGCTAAGTTTGGGTTTGAACCCACCACCCTCGGTATATGGGGCCGGCACCCTACTCGATGAGCCACAGGCACTGCCCAGAAGGTGTTTTTTATAACTGGCTCAAACTCTGTTGATTGACTATCTGGAGAGCTCAGATGACTCAGGCGAGTGCACATTTTACCGATTTCATGCCAGGCTGTGGAGAACACTGGGCTGTGACTGTGTAAACGTGGATTCTGAGCTTGCTTCTCTTCCCAGCCGCTTGAGCAGACAGCTTCACTTTTCTAAGCCTCAGTTTTCTGTTAGAGGTTTGCACCAGCTTATCTCTGAAATGGTAAATGATCACTGAAGTTTTTCCCCTACGATTTAGGATCAGATTATGAACAGAAATGACTTTTCCTATCCTGACTCTAAAATGGGCTAGTATCAAGCCATCTTTTTTCATGACACTCTTTAGAGATTCTCGTTGAATTGCTAGTTGTCCTCTTCTGCCGTGCGACCTTAATTAGGGTAGCAAACAGACTAGCGGCTCATCAGAGACACACCAACAGTGACAATGAAAAAGCAAAGGGGCTAGACCACATTTCCCTAAGCGCCTCTTCTGTCAGTGTGATTGGCAGTTTGCACGTCGGATGTGGGGAGAAGTGAGGTGTCTGAACTCTGCCCCAGTCCTGAGGGCCGTGGGTTGGCCTCTGCCATGCTGGGATCTGGAGCGCCAGCTTCACCCACGCAGGTGAGAGTGATGTCTAAGATGGAAAAACAGGATAGAAGAATTGCAGAACCTCAGGTGACAGGGTGGAATAGTGTTACCCGACCACATGAGGTTACACACTTCAGAAATGTTTGAAAGAGACACAACTTCTCAATATAGTTTTTAAATTTATTTTTATTTACTTTTTTTGAGACAGAGTCTCACTCTGTCACCCTGCGAGAGTGCCATGGCATCATCATAGCTCTTAGCAGCCTCAATCTCTTGGTCTCCAGAGAGCCTCTTGCCTCACCAGGCACCCACCACAATGCCCAGCTAGTTTTTCTACTTTAGTAGAGATGGGGCGTCACTCTTGCTCAATCTGGTCTTGAGCTCCTGAGCTCAAGTGATCGACCCACCTGGCCTCCGAGAGTGCTGGGACTACAGGTGCGAGCCTCCGTACCTGGCCAACTATTTTTTTTTTTTTTTAAAGAATGTCTTTGATAGAGCTGCTTAGTCTTTTGCCCTAATGAGTAGATGACTTCTTCACATACTGACTAAAACAGAAAACTTTAAAAAGAAAAACTGCATTCCGTTATGCACAGTATGAGGTCTTTAGTTTTATCTTGTAATACCTCATTCCCAAATATTTTAAAGTAAGAGGAAGGTATGAATGAAAATAGGTCTGTCTTTTCATAATCTCTTCTTTCTCCAACTGAGATTGAACTCTTTAGTTCTATGAGTTTTTCACTAAATAAAAATCATTTTAAGCTACTCTAAGTTGGTCTTTTTTGATCTAGGTGCTCAAAGAATGATCAGTTTCTATATCTGCAATTGTTCCAAGTTTAGACTTTAAGTATCTTTCATATTGTATTACTCTTCTGATAGCTCTATTTCTAGTCTTATTGCTTTCCCAAAACACAGGGTTTGCAGCTGTCTTCCCATCTCTCTCTGCACAGTTTCTGTCTCAGCCCTTTGAAAGGCATGCTTGGGTACGACTTCCCTTTAGGCCTCAGGGAGCTGGAAGCAGTGGCACAGGGACATGGTAGCATAGATCACTTGGATTTATTTTATTTTATTTTATTTTATTATTATTTTTTTTGAGACAGAGCCTCAAGCTGTCACCCTGGGTAGAGTGCTATGACATCACAGCTCACAGCAACCTCCAATTCCTGGGCTCAAGCGAGTCTCCTGTCTCCCCCTCCCAAATAGCTGGGACTGTAGGCACCCACCACAACGCCTGGCCATTTTTTGGTTGCAGCCGTCATTGTTGATTGGCGGGCCCAGGCTGGATTCGAACCCACTGGCTCAGGTGTACATGGCTGGCACCTTAGCCCGTTGAGCCACAGGTGCCAAGTCGATCATTTGGCTTTTATTGAAAAGGCAGCCACTTATTGTCAGAATTCTGCTCAATAATTCACTAAGCAAAAGTTCTCTCTGGCTACTGTTAATAGCCACTCATCTGCAAGTTACAATAAGAGTAATTATTAAGTATTAGTTCATATATTAATCTAATTCTGTAAATGGTTTTTATGTTAAATAAAATACCATTTGTCTTAACTATGCAAACAGAAACTGTTTCATTAGGATAAGTATTAATCACAAGAGCAAATATTATGAGTTGAATATTCAATTTTACATGTGTTCAGAGGTGGAAAAACAGCTTGATTATTTTCTTGCTGATTTTTTTTTTCTCTTAAAAGGTAAGGATGGGGCGGCACCTGTGACTCTGTCAGTAAGGCACCAGCCCCATATACCGAGGGTGGAGGGTTCAAACCCAGCCCCGGCTGAACTACAACAAAAAAATAGCCGGGCACTGTGGCGGGCGTTATGGTCTCAGCTACTTGGGAGGCTGAGGCAAGAGAATCGCCTAAGCCCAGGAGTTGGAGGTTGCTGTGAGTTGTGTGATGCCATGGCACTCTACTGAGGGCGATAAAATGAGACTCTGTCTCTCAAAAAAAAAAAAAAAGGCAAGGATGATTAGCTGCTCTTTGACCTGAAGGGAAATGCCTTTGGTCATCTCATCAACCTTTTCTCTTAGCTTTCTTTAAATGAACCTGTGTTACATAGTCGGCATAGGACTGTCTGCAATGCAGTGACTACTCGAAATTAAAATTCTTCCCAGGCAACAAAGGAAATTGTGGTTAAAATGTTAGTTCAACGACTTTTCTTTTTTTTGGATACAGAGTCTCACTTTATCACCCTTAGTAGAGTGTTGTGGCATCACACAGCTCACAGCACCCTCCAACGCCCAGGCTTAGGCGATTCTCTTGCTTCAGCCTCCTGAGTAGCTGGGACTACAGGCGCCCGCCACAACACCCGGCTATTTTTATGATTTGCAGTTTGGCGGAGGCTGGGATTGAACCCACCACCTTCGGTATATGGGGCTGGCAGCCTACTTGATGAGCCACAGATGCTGCCCTTCAATGACTTTGTTTTCCTTCATGATCCTGTGACATAAATTTCTCTCATAATTTTAGATTGGTCCTTTGGAAGGAAACCTTGTTTGCAAATTGTAATTTTTTTTTTTTTGAGATAGAGCCTTGAGCTGTCACCCTGGGTAGAGTGCAGTGGCATCACAGCTCATAGCACCCTCCAACTCCTGGCTTAAGCAATTGTCTTGCCTTAGCCTCCCACATAGCTGGGACTACAAGTGCCCGCCACAATGACTGGGTACTTTTTGGTTGTGGTTGTCATTGTTGTTTGGTGGGCCCAGGCTGGGTTTGAACCCGCTAGCTCTGGTGTATGTGGCTGGCGCCTTAGCTGCTTGAGGTATAGGTGCTGAGCCAGTTTTTTTTTTTTTTGTAGAGACAGAGTCTCACTTTATCGCCCTCTGTGGAATGCCATGGCGTCACACAGCTCACAGCAACCTCCAACTCCTGGGCTTAGGCGATTCTCTTGCCTCAGCCTCCCAAGTAGCTGGGACTACAGGTGCCCGCCACAATGCCCGGCTATTTTTCTGTTTTTGCAGTTTGGCCGACGCTGGGTTTGAACCCGCCACCTTCGGTATATGGGGCCGGCGCCCCACTCGAGGTGGTGCCGCCCCTGTGCTGATCCAGTTTTAATCTTGATATTAGTTCACACAGGCCTACATAACACGTAATTATTTTCTGAGTGGCAAATGACAGTTTAAACTCATACATGCTTGCTGCAATTTCATTTGGATTTCAGTAGGAGCCCCACCTTTCTGATGTTTGAAGTAGGCAGCTGTGGATGGTTTCCCAGGGAGAAACCCCCCAACAGGGAACTTTGTGAAGAGTTGTTGCATTTGCTCTGTGTGCTCTCCGTGTTTTGATACACTGAGCAAGGAATGTTGATGAGACATGAGGCAGAACAGCTTGTTCCTCCACAGCTATTTTGACTTTGCAATGCTGGCAGTAGAAAAAAAAAGTTTAGTGTGTTAACTAAGCAAACACATGGGGCTTGGAAGAAGGCTAGGGAACAGCCAGGCTATTCTTGGTATCCAAAACCCTATTGCTTAGGAACTTTTCATTCCAGTTTATGAATGCATAGTACTTGGAGTTCTACATTTTTCTAGATGTCCTTTGCCTCTGAGAGTGTTAATAGGAACAAATGGTGTTGGAAATGAAGTAAAATTATTGTTTTCAATAATCAAATTCCAGTGGAAGGATGATAACTTAGACAAGTAGACACCTTCAAGGATTCAGAATGTAATCACGAAGACTAAATTAGTTAAAAGAAATACTCATACTACTTTAGGCATTGATAGATATGGATTATCCTGAAGAAATAGAAGATATTGAAAGATATTAAAACCAAAAGAAGTTGGTTATAGCAGGGGCATTAAGTACTTTAGATGAAGAATGTGGATTATGCACTTGAGTTCTGTGAGTCCTTGTTGCTGTTTTTCACAGAAGTGCCAGTGTGCCAGCTCTGACCCAGTGCTCTTTGAGGCACGGTGGGCTTGCTTTGGCCTCTCTCTAATGCCTGCCATCTGCCAGAGGAGGAAGACACCCCAGTCCCCCGGCTCCGTTTGCCTGGGTCCCAGAGTCAGACCTGAGCCAAGCTAAGTCAAGTTGAGCCCAGTGAATCCACTGTGGACCTGCAGACCTCAGAGGGAGACATCAAATGCTTTTTTTATTTTAAATCATTAAGATTTGGTGGTTGCTTGTTACACAGCAAAACCTGCCCAATACCACACACGCTGTTTTTGCAGGTTTCTAATTACAGGCTGTTGAGATGTAAGAACAGAGCTTACCAGACTGAGATCTTACGCCCGGCCTCAGATTCCCCCAGCACGCCGGTTTCCGTCTCCTGCTGTCTGTGGTGTGGTTGCTCCTGTGCCGTAGATTACTGGCTACAACTCAGAATTTCTGACTCCTCTTGTGACCTTTTTAAACTCAAGTGAAATCCCACAGTGCTGGGTGTGGTATCTGGCATCTTACGTGGCCACCAGAAGAGGGAGATAAGAGAACTCAGAAGCATGGGATGTTAAATCCCATGAGCAATCTTTGGCCAATGGGAAAGGGAAGATGAGAGGGAGAAAGCAAATCCCCCTCTCCGCCTCTTCCTCCTTACTACAGGACCACATAGCCCATGTGAAGGAGTTCCTTCTGCTGAGCGAGCTGCCCTGGACCCTCAGGCTGGGAAGCGGTGGCCAGCAGGGTGGCTCCTCATTCTTCCTTGCCGCCTTTCCCCTTACTTCCACTGCCCTGCTTTCTATGACCCACGAAACCATCACCACTTAATCCTTGATTCAGGTTCTGTTTCCCAGAGAACCTAAGTTAAGACCTTGACCTAGCTCACCATGTCAAGGTGAAAATGATATAATTGATAATTAGGAGGAAGGCAACCACTATCTACTGATGGCCACTGAGTTTGTGCCAAGCAACGTACTGAGTGCTTTGAATTCATTTCATTTCCTACTCATTATAATTCATGAACTGTGTAACATTATTAACTCATTGTATACAGGAGAAAATTAAAAGTTTGATAATTTGGCAAAGATCACATAGCAAAGCGAGGATATAAACCTAGATATTTCTGATGTCATGTCTTATATGTTAAACAATCAAGTACTACAAATATACTGCGGAGTAGGCCACGGGCTGTCCAATTACAATGTCTTATGTTCTCTGCTATGCCCGGAGTGCCTAATATTATATACGGTGCCCATTTGCTATGTAAATAAAGTATTAAGAAATACTTTATTAATTTTTCAATATTGATAATCAGGTAAATCTCAAGGAATTCTACATAGCTCTTATAGATTGCCAATTTTTAAAAATTAGACTAATGAGTCATATTCAATAATTTAAAACTTTTCTGAATGAGAAGACTCTAGAATTTTCCAGGGCTAGGGAGATATCATAAAATTATATTTGTATATTATTTGAAAGTTATTTATTCAAATCTGGTAGAGTTGGGATAAAAAGATACCTATCACAGTAGGACTAGCCATTTATTTTTAACCATCCTTGTTGCTTTGTGGAGGCAACTTTTTATCGGAGAGAAATGGTGGACTAAGAATAAGAAGACTAGAATTCTGCCCTCGAGTTTTTTATTAACAAGATTATAATTTGGGTGCAGTCAGCCTTGGCTTGGGCTTCAGATGAAATATCTATAAAATGCAAAATCAATTGAAGAATGCCATATTTTGCTGTGTATAATACACCCTGTGTATAAATTGCACCCCCATATTTGGCCCAAACTTTCAGGAAGATGCCCCTGGAGAAAGTGGTTGGCTCTTGGCTGGGAGAGACACGTCTGGGGAGGCGTGTGCAATCACACCAGCCTCCCACAGCTGCCTACTCCGTGAGGGCTGACCCTTCTTCCTCTCCCAGAAGCCCTTCCCTCCTTGCCATGTCAGGGGCCATGGCCAAGGTGGCCATGAGTGTGGTTGGTGGGGCGGGACTTCTGGGGCCACCTGGCCTGTGGGCAGCCAGGCAGGTCCCTGGGGCCTACATGGGGCTCCCGGTTCATTCCATGTGGCCTGTCTCCGCAACCTCCCACCCCGTGATTGCGGAGCTCAGTGCAAGCTTCACCCGCTTCTACCAGATCCCAAATCCTTTGAAAGTGGAACCCCAAACACACCTGGGTCCAGGAAGGAGGGATGCTGGGTGCCCCTGCTCCTGAGCTGTATTACCCGTGTATAATGCACCTTATTTTTCCTTCAAAAATTTGGGCAAAACAATGCACATGTGTATAAGGCAAAATATGGTCTTTCCAGCTCTAACATCTGTGGTCTTCCTGAAGTCACTGGAGATGACATTCAGGTGGCCTCTGAAGAGAACGCTGCAGCCACACTTTTGATGATACGTGATGATATGTTACGCCCTTTCCCCTTTCTATTTCTCAATTTGGCAGATTACATGTGCCTTAAGGTTCAGTTCAAATACACTTTTTGTTTGTGAGCCTCCCATGACATTCTTAGACAGTTTCCTACTCTTTGCCCTTACTCTAACCTTATACACCTCTGCTACATTTTTTTTTTTTTTTTGAAGAGACAGAGTCTCACTTTATCACCCTCAGTAGAGTGCCATGGCATCACAACCTCCAACTCCTGGGCTTAGGCGATTCTCTTGCCTCAGCCTCCCACAGGCGCCCGCCACAATGCCCAGCTAGCTCCCATTCATTTTCTCCCCCCTCTCTCCTGCTAGTACTCCACTAGTACTCTTTCCTCCCTTTGGCTCCCACTGTTACTACTGTAGCCACCACCAAAAATAAACAGTGATGCAAGGTTGACCCCATCATCCTCTCAATTCCTGACAGAGACCTTACTGTGTTGAAGAAGGAAGTGGGAGACAGTGTTGTGGATGCTGGTAAAGTACTTTGAATAATATTTGTATGATTTTGAAAGGACAAGTTCTTTTTGGATAATTGGTGGTTTTGTTCTCTCTTTATATTCTTCACCAACTCTAAGTCCTAATTTTTTTTTCAGAATGTTATGGTTCTAGCACTTATTTTGAGGTATGTGATAATTCTTATACTACTTTTTCCAGGACCATTTTCAAGAAGATTTTATTTATTTTTTATTCCTTTTGTACCCTTTTTTGATCAATACAAGAAGATTTTCTTTCTCTGATAAATTTACATAGCACCTTAGTAACTCAATTCAACTGAGAATATTGATAGTCAATTGAACATGTGTGTGTGGGTACACTGCTGAACTGTCTGTTCTAGTCCATTCATTTTGTCAGTGAGCCACTACCACACTGTCTCGATAGCTTTGTCAGATAGTGTAAATTCTCCAACTTTGTTCTATTTATTTATTTTATTATTTTTTCTTTTTGCAGATTTTGGCTGGGGCTGGGTTGGAACACACCACCTCCGGTATATGGGGCCAGCGCCCTACTCCTTGAGCCACAGGCCCCTTAGTTATTTATTTTTTATTGTTTGGGATTGAGTGTACAAAGAATTAGGTTACATTGTTTGCATTTGTTGGGAAAATCTCTTTTATAATTGCCCACCCCCAAGAGGTGTGCTATACACTGTGAGTCCCCATCCCCCTTTCTCTTCTCCAACTTTGCACTTTTTAAATACAGTTCTGTATAATCTAGAAACAATTTGCCAATTTAAAAAAATGGCTGGATGGCTCGGTGCCTGTGGCTCAATGGGCTAAGGCGCCAGCCACGTACACCTGAGCTGGCAGGTTCGAATCCAGCCTGGGCCTGCCAAACAACAATGATGGCTACAACCAAAAAATGGCCAGGTGTTGTGGCAGGTGCCTGTAGTCCTAGCTACTTGGGAGGTGGAAGCAAGAGACTCGCTTGAACCCAGGAATTGGAGGTTGCTGTGAGCTGTGATGTCACAGCCCTCTATCCAGGGTGACAGCTTGAGGCTCTGTCTCAAAAAAAGAAACAAAAACAAACAAACAAACAAACAAAAAAAAAACGGCTGGATGGCTTGGCACTTGTAGCTCAAGTGGCTAAGTCACCACATACACCAGAGCTGGTGAGTTCGAATCCAGCTGGGTCCTGCCAAACAGCAATGACAACTACAACCAAAAAATAGCCTGGCATGTGGCGGGTACCTGTAGTCCTAGCTACTTGGGAGGCTGAGGCAAACTGGGAAGAATGGATATAATAATATTAACAATCCAAATCTATGAAAATTTGGTGTAAATTTTTAATTTCATCAGAAATGTCTTATAGTTTCAGTGTAGAGATTGTACATAGCTTTCATTAAAATTGTTCTTAGGTATTGTATTATTATTATTTTTTGCGTGTAATCCTGCACGGTGGTGTGAAGATTTTGTATTCTGTTTTATGCTATTATAAGTGATACTACTTTCTTTTTTAAATTTTATTTTATAATTTTATAATTTTATTTTATTGTGTCTGACAATCACCAGTTAGTTCTCATCCACATTGACTGTCTGTAGATTTTTTTTTTTTGAGACAGAGCCTCAAGCTGTCACCCTGGATAGAGTTCTGTGGCATCACAGTGCACAGCAACCTCCAATTCCTGGCCTCAAGCAAGTCTCCTGCCTCCGCCTCCCAGGTAGCTGGGACAACAGGCACCCGCCACAATGCCCGGCCATTTTTTTGGTTGCAGCCGTCATTGTTGTTTGGTGGGCCCAGTCTGGATTTGAACCTGCCAGCTCAGGTGTATGTGGCTGGCGCCTTAGCCTGTTGAGCCACAGGCGCCCAGCCAACTGTCTGTAGATTTTTGAAAGTGGTAACAGGTACATAGGTAACCAAAGTATAGAGCTTATTTGGAGAATCTTCATCTTCATTGTGTTTTCTGGATAACCGCACATGGATACGGTATGGGACATTCCTTATGCCTTTGGCTCAGACAGCTTTGTTAAGCCTGTTATCAATGCGCACATCTGGAGTTCCCATCTCTTTCATGGCAAATTTCCGGATCTCTTTGCGTGCCCAAGGGGCACACTTCTTGAAGCCCACTCCATGGATGCACTTATGAATATTGATAGTGTATTCTTGAGTCACCACCTTGTTGATGGCAGACTGGCCCTTCTTCTTCTTGCCACCCTTCTTTGCGGGAGCCATTCTGCAGGGCCCAAGTTGGAAAGAAAGCATGAGGGACCGTGGGCTCAATTGTTTGTAGCTAACTTATAGAAAAACAGCTAATTTTTTTTTCATTTTTGATTTTTGACTTTGTATCTTCCACTTTATTAAGTTCAATTATTCTATTAGGATCTTATTTTCTTGCAAGGGAGAGGTTGTATATATCTGTTTAGCAATCATAAGATTATATATATATGTGTGTTATATACGTGTGTGTGTGTGTGTGTATATAAAATCTTGTTGTCTATGGAGAAAAATAAGTTTACTTTTTCCTCTTCATGTTTGTGTCTTTTAATTATATTTCTCTCCTTGTTACATAGGCTTGGACCTTTAATGTAGAATAGAAGTGGTGAGAGTTGATAACTTCATATTATTCCAGATATTGAAGTTTTAACAATAGATTTTTCATAGATTATCTTTCAGATTAAAGTTCTCTCTCTCTTTTTTGAATTTGGGGAGAATTTTTAGATGGACATTGATTTTTGTCAAATGCTTTCTCTGTGCCTTTTAGGACAATTGGATATATTTTTTCTTTATTCTGCTAATATAGCTAACTACACTTACTATGCTAACATGGGGAGTTATATCATTTTCTTTTTTTTTTTTAATACATGTATTTTATTATTCATTATTACATTATTCCCCCCCACCCCCCAGTGGTAAGACAGAATTTATTTATAGAAAAGAATACAGAAAACACTAAAGCTCCTGGTAGAGGGAGAGAATTCAAGTGGGGAGAGAGAAGCTCTCTCTGTTTCTCTCCCGGTCTTTCCCCATCTCCTCCTTTAGGCCTTTAGTCTCAGGGTATATATAGGTGTATGGGTTCCTTGGCCAGGAAAC